>CM045743.1:46760142-46762642 GCA_024760905.1 Plotosus lineatus | reverse complement strand
ACCATCTCAATCTAGCCTCTCTGATTTTGTCTCCAAAACATCTTACATGTGCTGTCCCTCTGATGTACTCATTCCTGATCCTATCCATCCTCGTTACTCCCAGAGAGAACCTCAACATTTTCATCTGTGCTACCTCCAGCTCTGCCTCCTTTTCCTCAGTGCCACTGTTTCTAAGCCATACAACATCGCTGGCCTCACCACCATCTTGTACACTTTTCTTTTCATTCTTGCTGACACTCTCCTATCACACATCACACCGGACACTTTTCTCCAACCATTCCAGCCTGCCTGCACACGTTTCTTCACCTCTTTTCCACACTCTCCATTGCTCTGGATTGTTGAGCCTAAGTACTTAAAATCCTCCACCTTCTTTATCTCTGCAACCTGTAACCTCACCGTTCCTCCTGGGTCCTTCTCATTCACACACATGTATTCTGATTTTCTGAGGCTAACCTTCATTCCTCTCCTTTCCAGGGCATGCCTCCACCTCTCTAGATTTTCCTGCACTTGTTCTCTGCTCTCACTACAGATCACGATGTCATCTGCAAACATCATAGTCCATGGAGATTCTTGTCTCACCTCGTCTGTCAGCCTGTCCATCACCATCGCAAACAAGAAGGGGCTCAGAGCTGACCCTTGATGCAGTCCCACCTCCTCCTTGAATTCGTCGGTCACGCCAACAGCACACCTCACCACTGTCTTACATCTCTCATTCATGTCCTGCACCACTCTAACATACTTCTCTGCCACTCCAGACTTCCTCATGCAATACCACAGTTCTTCTCTTGGCACCCTGTCATATGCTTTTTTCAGATCCACAAAGGCACAATGCAGTTCCCGCTGACCTTCTCTGTACTTCTCCATTAACATCCTCAAAGCAAACGTTGCATCTGTGGTGCTCTTTCTTGGCATGAAACCAAACTGTTGTTCACAAATGCTGACCTCTGCCCTTAGTCTAGCTTCCACTATTGTTTCCCATAACTTCATCGTATGGCTTGTCAACTTTATCCCTCTGTAGTTGCTGCAACTCTGCACGTCTCCTTTGTTCTTAAAAATGGGCACCAGCACACTTCTCCTCCACTCCTCCGGCATCTGCTCACTCTCTAGTACCTTGTTGAATGTTCTTGTCAGAAAATCTACTGCTAACTCTCCTAGACACTTCCATACCTCCACAGGTATATCATCAGGACCAACTGCCTTTCCATTCTTCATCCTCTTCAGTGCCCTCCTCACTTCACCCTTACTGATCTTTGCTACATCCTGCTCCTCAATGGTCACCTCTTCTACTCTTTTTTCTCTCTCATTTTCCTCATTCATCAGCTCTTCAAAGTACTCTTTCCATCTTCCCAGCACACTTCTGTCATCAGTCAATACATTTCCCTCTCTGCCTTTATCAATCTAACTTGCTACATGTCCTTCCCATCTCTATTTCTCTGCTGTGCCAACCTATATAGATCATTTTCTCCCTCCTTACTGTCCAACCTATCATACAAGTCATCATGTGCCCTCTGTTTGGCCTTAGCCACTGCTACTTTTGCCTTATGCTGTGTCTCCCTGTACTCCTGTTTACTCTCTTCGGTCCTCTCTATGTCCCACTTTTTCTTAGCTAACCTCTTCCTTTGTACACACTCCTGCACTTCCTCATTCCACCACCAAGTCTCCTTATCTACTTTCCTTCCAGAGGACACACCAAGTACTCTCCTACCTGTGTCCCTGATCACATTTGCTGTGGTTGTCCAGTCATCCGGAAGCACTTCCTGGCCACCCAAAGCCTGTTTCAACTCCTCCTTGAAGACAACACAACTCTTCCTTTTTCAACTTCCACCACTTTGTCTTCTGCTCTGCCTTTTCCTTCTTCAACTTCCTCACCATCAGCGTCAAATGCACACCACCATCCTATGCTGTTTGTCAACACTCTCACCCACTACTACTTTGCAGTCACTGACTTCCTTCAAATTACATCGCCGACACAAGATGTAGTCTACCTGTGTGCTCCTACCTCCACTTTTATAAGTCACCCTATATTCCTGTTTCTTCTTGAAGAAAGTATTCACCACAGCCATTTCCATCCTTTTTGCAAAATCTATCAACATCTGTCCTTCTGTGTTCCTGTCCTGGATACCAAACCTGCCCATCACTTCCTCGTCCCTTCTGTTGCCTGCACCAACATGTCCATTATAGTCCATTGATGTCCACCAATGACCACTCTTTCACCTCTGGGGGTACTTTGCATCACTTCATCTAACTCACTCCAGAATCTCTCCTTCTCTTCTAGCGCACATCCTGCTTGTGGGACATAAGCACTAACAACATTGAGCATGACACCTTCAATTTCTAACTTGAGACTCATCACTCTGTCTGATACTCTTTTCACTTCTAGAACATTTCTGACCAACTCCTCCTTCAAGATGACTCCTACTCTATTTCTCTTCCCATCCACACCATGATAAAACAGCTTAAACCCTGCTCCTAAGCTTTGAGCTTTGCTACCTTTCCACCT
>CM045743.1:46740142-46750142 GCA_024760905.1 Plotosus lineatus | reverse complement strand
GCATGGCCTCGAGCGCGACATTCATCACCCCGTTAAAGAGGGGCGGGGCATCGGACACGCACATTTAAATATACAAATCACCTTGAGATGAATATACTGTATATAAACACAAACATATAAAACTAGGTGCCGATACAAATTGCACAAACAATACTTGATAAACCGTCAAACATGTTTATGGTTAATTTTACTCTTTAAAATTTGCATTCACTTCACACTTTATTGCTTCATTATGAACTCGAGCCTAAAGGAAATAATAACGGCCTGATCTGTCTCAGCATCGAACTCACATTTCCTGAAATTAAACTCTTCCATTGCTCAGATAAACTCACAGCAGCGCGTCATCTGTTTGCTCGTCTGTTTTCTGCTTTATTTATTTCCGAACTTGTTTATGTAGAGCTCACATCTGGTGAAGAAAACCTGAAAATAAAGCTGATGCTCAGGTCGAGATGTCTCCGAGTGTCCAGTTGTTCCTCCAGAGACGAGCGAACAGCGAACAGCGAACCGCGGTGATTCGAAACACAAACTACAAACACAGAAACACGAAAATCGACACCGAGCTTTCAAAAGTCTCTCTTTTCTGCAAAACTGATCGAAACCCGTCCGAACTGTTTACAAGTATTTACTCCAGAATCGAAAACATTTATATGTACAAATAAAACTGATATCAATCAATGGAACTGACTGCAGATCTCTGTAAATCTTCATCATCATCATCATCATCATCACAATCATTACATCACTTCAGCACGAGCTCGTATCTCCCGTTAACGCGAATCGAACCGAACACGGGGCTCAGTGCGGATCAGTTCTGAGCCCAGTCTAAGCACACTCTCAGTGCACACGATTCGATCCATCCGGTTGTCATCAATGAAAGGATTTAAAAACCGACTGAAAGAAGAATATTTCAAATGGGAGAAAAATCACAGAATAAAACACACAGAAACTTTCAAGTAAAAAATATTTCATGATCCAGTTGTGTTCGCGCAGTCAGTCCACAAACACTTCGAAAGAACTTTGGTTTCTTCAGCTCATCCTGATTCCTTTACTCCTCTCTTTCAACTCATCTTTCTTCTTTATTAATCTAATATCTGTGTAGGACAGCACAGATTAATCTTCATACATGAAGAGGAAGAGGAAGAGGAAGAGGAAGAGTTTGGAGTAAATGCGCTTTGGTTACATAATTAATTCTAACGATGATTAATTTTATTTATTCCCTTTCAACAGTTATTCCTTTTTATTTATTACATCATTCAATAACCTAATGAGTTACACATAATTCTGACATCTCCAAATTAAGATTATATAAATATTCTTATAACAAATAAAAAACAAACGTATAATCAAAAAAAATATATGTTTGATATTTTAAACATTTTATACGTTTATATTATTCAATTTTGATGATAAAATTTCAGTTCGAATTTGTCTTGAAGGGACTTTATCAGTTATTATAAATATCTTAACTACTATTTATTACAAACTTGGAATTATTATTATTATTATTATTATTATTATTTTATTATTGTTATTATTATTATTATTATTATTATATTATTGTTGTTGTTATTATTATTATATTATTATTATTATTATTATAATATTATTGTTATTGTTATTATTATTATTATTATTATTATTGTTGTTGTTGTTATTATTATTATTATTATTATTATTATTATCATCATTATTATATTATTGTTGTTGTTGTTGTTGTTATTATCATTATTATTATTATTATTATTATTATTATTATCACATAGCTTAATTAAGGACTTTGGATTTTGTTCGAGTGGAAACGCACCTTCTTTTTAACTCCGACTTCCTTCCGGTCTGAGATGCACTTCCCCAGGCGGAAGATTCCCGGTACCGGTCCGAGGCGCGCGCCCGAGGGGATGCTGCAGTCTGCAAACACGCCGACGGAGGAGGAAGTTCGGCTCGCCTGCATGATTGAGATGTGGGATATAAGAGGTGTGTGGGAGCGGAAGGGGATCCCAGAACCGAACCCGACACACACACACACACACACACACACACACACACACACACACGGAGAAACTGGGATGTGACGAGTTCGACGTCGCCGCGCGCTGCTGTGACTCGGTGTGTTTGAGCTGTTCAGCCTTTTTTGAACTGCTGAGGGGAAGTGAGGAGGGGTTTGTTCTGAGAAACACCGAGATGCGCTCTTTTTTCAACAGCTGTGTGTGTGTGTGTGTGTGTGTGTGTGTGTGTGAGAGAGAGAGAGAGAGAGAGAGAGAGAGAGAGAGAGAGAGAGAGAGAGAGCTGGTCACATGGAGACTTTCCCCCCTGCCGGGCACATATAATAATGAGGCGCTCCAAAACCGCTCAGTAGACAATTATGCGCCCCCGAGCGACCCCCAAAAAATCCAATTTGTCAAGGGCAGAGAAAAGAGCGGCCGCATTAATCCTCAGCATGTGGCTTTGTGCTCCGGACAGGTCCGAGATTTTAAGTGACAAACCCGCTGTATAATTTCACCATAAATTCTCGGAGGCTCGCGCTTTGTTTCCACACAAACACCGATTTTTCTTCTCGAGTCGCAGAAGCACATTGAGCGTCCTCTCCTTCATCCTTTATACACTTCAAACAGCTTTTATCCTCTCTCTCTCTCTCTCTCTCTCTCTCTCTCTCTCTCTCTCTCTCTCTCTCTCCCTGTGCGTCTCTCTCTGTGTGTGTGTGTGTGTGTGTGTGTGTGTGTGTGTGTGTGTGTGTGAGAGAGAGAGAGAGAGAGAGTGTGTGTGTGTGTGTGTGTGTGTGTGAGAGAGAGAGAGAGAGAGAGAGAGAGAGAGAGATACTTTGTTAACTTTCTATTGACCCCTGGCGTGTGCCGAACAGGTACTCAACAGGAGGACTAACACACACACACACACACACACACACACACACACACACACACACACACACACAGAAAATTCCAACCTTGTTTTTTTAATCATTCATTATCAAATAATCTACAGATTCTTTCCCTCATATTTTTCAGACAGTGAGTTCAGTAATTGACCTTCACCAATAAATTCACCTGAACTCTACTCAAGTCTACAGGACTGAACTGCATAACGCCTTCAACCTGTATATTCCAGAAGATTCTTTTCAGCCATTTCTCTATTCAATCAGCCTGAGATACTCGGATTTATATATATATATATAAATAAATATAAAATAAGAGAATAGACACATGCTTTTATACTATTCCTCTTTATAAAGTACATTTACAGGCTTTTTTAATTGATAGATTTCTCAGAATGAAACACAAGCATATGTCCATGACTCCATCTGGAATCTAAACTTAAATTTAATTACATTTTCTTTCATCTACAGTCTCAGAAAAACAGGAAGACTGAAGAAACACCAAACACTCCGGTGCGTGGATTCCCCACACGGTCAGAAATCAGCTCTGTGGATATTCCAGAAGCTTCACACACTCCACGCTGAACCCCTGAACCCTGAGTGTTGAACTCAGTGCTGCTTTACAGGCTCCAGTGTCGGAATAATATGTACAAGCCCTACACGAATAACATCGACAGGTTTTTTTTTTGTTTGTTTGTTTTTCCAACAGTTCAGGATCTTTTCTAGACTTTTAGAAATGTTCTGCTTTCATCATGCCAGAAGATCGTAGTCTGTAAGCATTTTACATTTGAGTAATTGCTTTCATTCTCTTTATCCAAAAAAACAACAACCACAAATAAGATGTGAACTTTAATAATATGTTGTTGAAAATGTTTGCGTTCCTTTCATTTCTGGCAGGTCGCTCTGCACATCTGATAACTACACCATGAAAACTTTCGGTACATGCAGTCAAAGGTTGTTCAGCAAAAACGCCGTCAAAAATGATCAAGTTCAACCTTTATACTGCAGACCGAAGTAAACAGTAATAAATCAAGTAGCGGTATGATGTGAGAAGTCTTTAGCATTAATGATCTGAGGTTGAGTGTGTGTAGTTTTATACGGAATGGGAATGAAACTCGTCCGGAACCAGATTGTTATTTTCAAACTGAAACCCGCAAACTTTCGAATGAAATGTCTCTCTCTCTCTCTCTTATAACCTCTTCCTTTCTTTTCTAATGTCCTTAAAACAATAGCTTCAGTCTGACAATTGATCAATTATAATTTGCACTTAAAGTCTCTTTCTTTCTCTGAAACTATCTTTATTTGTTTACCACCTACTGTAATTAACACTGCAGGGGAAAATCAGGAGCATATTTCATCCAACATTTTTTGTGAGTTAATTAAAGACTTGTCGATGTTTGTGTTATATTTGCATGTTCTGTTGTTTGACCTGTTATATACCTCACTTTATATACCTCACTTTATATAGCTCACCTTATTTATCTGTTTATATACCTCATTTTATATATACCTCACTTTATGTACCTCATTATATATACCTCAGTTTATATATCTCACTATATATACCTCCCACCTCACTTTATATACCTCACTTTATATACCTCACTTTATATACCTCGCAATATATAGCTCACTATATATACCTCCCACCTCACTTTATATACCTCACTATATATACAGCTCACGTTATATAACTCACTTTATATACCTCACTTTATATACATCACTATATATACAGTGGTACCTCACCTTACAATAGTCCCAGCAAACAACAAAATCCAGGTTACGAAAGACATTTTCCAAAATTTTTTGTCTCTGTATATGAAACAAGTTCTCCTTACAAAATACACCAAATGTGCCATTCAAACGCACCATTCAAACATTAAAGCAATGCACGAGCTGCTCTCCCATTGACTATCTTCCAACATCCCGCCCCGCTGGCCTCCCATTGGCTAGGAGGGATGACACAGCTCCCTCCCATTGGCTATCTCCCAAAATCCCGCCCCACTGGCCTCCCATTGGCTAGGAGGGATGACACAGCTCCCTCCCATTGGCTATCTCCCAAAATCCTGCCCCACTGGCCTCCCATTGGCTAAGAAGGATGAGGCAGCTCCCTTGAGCAGCAGCTTGTTCATGAGTTTTTAGAGTGTGCTCATTGCTACTTTATTTTTTGACTCAGGCTTTTAACCTTGCATAAACATTTGTAAGATTATAACTCTGCTAAGAGGACATGGTCAACAAGAAGTAAGTACCTTAAAAGGGATTCTTTTATAATTTTTAAAGGGTAGTATTGGGGGCCTTGGAATGAATCATGCATTTTACATTTAAAATGCAGTTCTACTTATGAAAAATCCAGGTTACGAAAAAGGCTCTGGAACCGATTAATTTTGTAAGGTGAGGTAGCACTGTACCATATTCCTTACTTTATATATATATATATATATATATATATATATATATATATATATATATATATATATATATATATATATATATATGGTGGTGTAGTGGTTAGCACATCCACCTCACGGCAAGAAGGCCTGGATTCAATTCCCGGCCTGGGCGTTTCTCTGTGGAGTTCGCATGTTCTCCCTGTGCTTGCGTGGGTTTCCTCTGGGTACTCCGGTTTCCTCCCACAGTCCAAAAACATGCACAGTAGGCTAAATGGCCGTTCTAAATTGTCTGTAGGTTTGCATCATGAAGAAGGCAATGGCAAACCACTGCACTATCCTTCATGAAGATAAGCATGGAGCATGGTGGTGTAATGGTTAGCTTGCTGGCCTATCACTGCAAGGGCCCGGTTTGAATCCAGTTGGAGATGCCAAAAATTTGTGACCTGGGTCTGAAGCTGTGTTGTGTCCCTGGGCAATGCACTTAATCCACATTGCACTCAGTCCACCCAGCTGTTAAATGGGTACCTGAATAACAGGATGGATGGACCTATATGGTTGGGCTTAGTGCTTAGTAGCAGCCTTGAAGTCCATTCCTGCACGATAATAATGAGCAGCTCGAAGCTGGATACAAGACATAAAAATTGGGTCTGTTTAATAGTGAATTAGGGTTGATATTTGAAAATTTTCAGCTCAGTATTATAAGACGAACTGGACATAAAAAGTTTTAAGCAAAGTGTTTTTCAATGATGGGAATGTTGGAGTCAGAGGAAGGAGTTTGAGGATGTGAAGAAGGAACACTTTGCATCGCAAAAGGTTATAGCTGGTATAAAAAACAGAGAAAGAGAGAGAGAGAGAGAGAGAGAGAGAGAGAGAGAGTATTGAGGTAGATAGAGTGGCTGATCAGCCCAGAGCTCAGTGGACAGATGAATGGAGATCCCTGGTGGGACATTGCTCCACTAAACTGCTCCTCTTCACACACTTGTTGCTCCTCTACATTCATGCTTCATTAGTGTATAACCAGTTAAAAGGGAAGGCTTGGGAGTATGGAGAAAGTGCCTACACACACACACACACACACAAAATAAAACTCCTTTTCTTCCTCTGGTATGATACCGTGTAGGAGGAAATAAATAAAGCTGCTCAGGGCTAATTAATGTGTTATTTTAAGAAAGAAGAGGTGAACAATGATGCTGTTCATCCTGATCTCCTCTCACTTCATTTCACCTCCTATTTACTTCCCAACTCCACATTCATCCCCCAGCACGCTTGCTTTCCTCCACAGCTTTCTATCCGTAATAAAGAACATTTCCTTTTGTTTTCTGTCAGATAGATAGAGAGAGAAGCAGAGAGAGGGAGAGAGGAATAAACTGAAATAAAATAAACCCCACATTTCTCAGAGACAAAGCTGAAGTGTTTTCACACAGCCGGATGGGAACCAGCCACAAGCGACCAGCATTAATAAATAACCAGGGAAACCATTCACACACACACACACACACACACACACACACACACACACACACACACACACACACACACACACACACACACACACACACACACACACACTCACACATGCACTCACACTCAAGTACACACACACACACACACACACACACACACACACACTCAAATGTGCACACGCTGCATACATACACACAAACACGCACACACTCACATTCAAACACACACACACACACACACACACACACACACACACACAGACATATATATATATATATATATATATATATATATATATATAAATGTTTTTGTTATTTGCTCTACCAAAAAGTATTGAGCACTCTCCTACAGAAGGATCTACTCAGAAAATCCACTCTCTCGCTCTCTCTCTCTCTCTCTCTCTATATATATATATATATATATATATATATATATATATATATATATATATATATATATATACACAAACAAAAATAAAAGGACAGGACAAAGACTTTCTATTGAAACTCCATTTATCACTACAGATCTGTTTCGAGGGGTGGTGAAACCATCCTCTCTCTTCAGGTGATTATAGAAGAAGTTTCACCACCCCTCGAAACAGATCTGTAGTGATAAATGGAGTTTCAATAGAAAGTCTTTGTCCTGTCCTTTTATTTTTGTTTATTTGCTCTACCAAAAAGTATTGAGCACTCTCCTACGGAAGGATCTACTCAGAAAATCCTCTATATATATACATATATATATATATATATATATATATATATATATATATATATATATATATATATATATATATATATATCTTCTTTTCCTTTCGGCTTTTCCCTTCAGGGGTCGCCACAGCGAATCATCTGCCTCCATCTCACCCTATCCTTTGCATCTTCTTCTCTTACACCAACGACCTTCATGTCCTCCTTTACCACATCCATGAATCGTCTCTTTGGTCTTCCTCTAGGCCTTTTGCCTGGTAGTTCCAGCCTCAGCATCCTATTACCAATATACTCACTATCCCTCCTCTGTACATGTCCAAACCATCTCAATCTAGCCTCTCTGACTTTGTCTCCAAAACGTCTTACATGTGCTGTCCCTCTGACGTGCTCATTCCTGATCCTATCCATCCTCGTTACTCCCAAAGAGAACCTCAACATTTTCATCTCTGCTACCTCCAACTCTGCCTCCTGTCTTTTCCCCAGGGCCACTGTTTCTAACCCATACAGCATCGTTGGCCTCAACACCGTCTTGTACACTTTTCCTTTCATTTTTGCCGATACCCTCCTATCACACATCACACCGGACACTTTTCTCCAACCATTCCAACCTGCCTGCACACGCTTCTTCACCTCTTTTCCACACTCTCCATTGCTCTGGATTGTTGAGCCTAAGTACTTAAAATCCTCCACCTTTCTTATCTCTGCTCCCTGTAATCTCACCGTTCCTCTTTGGTCCTTGGCATTCATGCACATGTATTGTCTTACTGAGGCTAATCTTCATTCCCCTCCTTTCCAGGGCATACCTCCACCTCTCTAGATTTTCCTGCACTTGTTCTCTGCTCTCACTACAGATTACAATGTCATCTGCAAACATCATAGTCCATGGGGAATCTTGTCTAACCTCGTCTGTCAGCCTGTCCATCACCATAGCGAACAAGAAGGGGCTGAGAGCTGACCCTTGATGCAGTCCCACCTCCACCTTGAACTCTTCTGTCACACCGACAGCACACCTCACCACTGTCTTACATCTCTCATACATGTCCTGCACCACTCTAACATACTTCTCTGCCACTCCAGACTTCCTCATGCAATACCACAGTTCTTCTCTCGGCACCCTGTCATATGCTTTCTCCAGATCCACAAAGGCACAATGCAGCTCCGTCTGACCTTCTCTGTACTTCTCCATTAACATCCTCAAGGCAAACACTGCATCTGTGGTGCTCTTTCTGGGCATGAAACCAAACTGTTGTTCACAAATGCTGACTTCTGCCCTTAGTCTAGCTTCCACTATTCTTTCCCATAACTTCATCGTATGGCTCATCAACTTTATCCCTCTGTAGTTGCTGCAACTCTGCACGTCTCCCTTGTTCTTAAAAATGGGCACCAGCACACTTCTCCTCCATTCCTCTGGCGTCCTCTCACTCTCTAAGACCTCGTTAAATGTTCTTGTCAGAAAATCTACTGCTACCTCTTTTAGACACTTCCATACCTCCACCGGTATGTCACCAGGACCAACTGCCTTTCCATTCTTCATCCTCTTCAATGCCCTCCTCACTTCACCCTTACTAATCTTTGCTACTTCCTGGTCCTCAACAGTCACCTCTTCTACTCTTTTTTCTCTCTCATTTTCCTCATTCATCAGCTCTTCAAAGTACTCTTTCCATCTTGCCAGCACACTTCTGTCATCAGTCAATACATTTCCCTCTCTGTCCTTTATCAATCTAACTTGCTGCACGTCCTTCCCATCTCTATTTCTCTGCTGTGCCAACCTGTATAAATCATTTTCTCCCGCCTTACTTTCCAACCGAGCATACAAGTCATCAAACGCGCTCTGTTTGGCCTTTGACACTGCTACCTTTGCCTTACGCTGTCTCCCTGTACTCCTGTTTACTCTCTTCGGTTTTGTCAATGTCCCACTTCTTCTTAGCTAATCTCTTCCTTTGTACACACTCCTGCACTTCCTCATTCCACCACCAAGTCTCCTTATCTACTTTCCTTCCAGATGACACACCAAGTATTCTCCTACCTGTCTCCCTGATCACATTCGCTGTAGTTGTCCAGTCATCTGGAAGCACTTCCTGACCACCCAAAGCCTGTTTCAACTCCTCCTTGAAGACATCCCGACACTCTTCCTTTTTCAACTTCCACCACTTTGTCTTCTGCTCTGCCTTTGCCTTCTTCACCTTCCTCACCATCAGCATCATCCTGCACACCACCATCCTATGCTGTTTGGCAACACTCTCACCCGCTACTACTTTGCAGTCACTGACTTCCTTTAAATTACATCGCCTGCACAAGATGTAGTCTACCTGTGTGCTCCTACCTCCGCTTTTATAAGTCACCCTATGCTCCTGTCTCTTCTGGAAGAAAGTATTCATCACAGCCATTTCCATCATTTTTGCAAAATCTACCAACATCTGTCCTTCTGCGTTCCTGTCCTGGATACCAAACCTGCCCATCACTTCCTCGTCCCCTCTGTTTCCTGCACCACCATGTCCATTGAAGTCTGCCCCAATGACCACTCTTTCACCTCTGGGGGTACTCTGCATCACTTCATCTAACTTCCT
>CM045743.1:46732642-46735142 GCA_024760905.1 Plotosus lineatus | reverse complement strand
TATGTTCAGAGCTTAATGCTGAGGGTGTCTGTCAAATTATGTCAAATAAATGTTAACAGTTTGAGTTAAACATGGTGTTTAAATAAATAAATGTTAACAGTTTGAGTTAAACATGGTGTTTAAATAAATAAATGTTAACAGTTTGAGTTAAACATGGTGTTTAAATAAATAAATGTTAACAGTTTGAGTTAAACATGGTGTTTATATAAATAAATGTTAACAGTTTGAGTTAAACATGGTGTTTAAATAAATAAATGTTAACAGTTTGAGTTAAACATGGTGTTTATATAAATAAATGTTAACAGTTTGAGTTAAACATGGTGTTTAAATAAATAAATGTTAACAGTTTGAGTTAAACATGGTGTTTAAATAAATAAATGTTAACAGTTTGAGTTAAACATGGTGTTTATATAAATAAATGTTGCAGTTTGAGTTAAACATGGTGTTTAAATAAATAAATGTTAACAGTTTGAGTTAAACATGGTGTTTAAATAAATAAATGTTAACAGTTTGAGTTAAACATGGTGTTTATATAAATAAATGTTGCAGTTTGAGTTAAACATGGTGTTTAAATAAATAAATGTTAACAGTTTGAGTTAAACATGGTGTTTATATAAATAAATGTTGCAGTTTGAGTTAAACATGGTGTTTAAATAACACGGCGCAAGCGAATAATCAGCGCGTCATTTATACATTAAATAGGTTCTCCAAAATTCATCATTCTTATTAATAGGCACTAGAAGCAAAACTCTACAGTGGAAAAGCTCATCATTATCATCAGCTACATCATCAACTACATCACTGACAGCACACCATCCACAATTCTTACTGCAGTGTTGATGTTCACATCAGATCAACGCTGTACAGTTTTATATGAACTAATGACTCGTTTTCCAAACCATTCAGTCTTCCTCAGGTTGTGGAGCCCATCTCATCTCAATTCTGGGCGAAGGAACATACCAAATCGCTCTCCAGACCACCACAGTACCAACACAGACCCAACTCTTCATGGTCGTACCTAGACGGAGTTCGGAACACGGAGTTCGGAACACGGAGTTCGGCTGATGTGCAGATGTTTCGGCTGTAGAAGAAAGCCGCGGTCCCCAGAGGAGACCTGTGCACTCACAGGAACAACGAGAAAACGCCCTTGCTCAAGCCGGGCCTCAAATCCAAGACCTTCCTGCTGTCGTGCTCACCACCAGACCAGCGTGTGAGCCGGGTATTAATCAGATCTCATTGAAACGCCCTTCCGGGAAGCATTTCCTGTCCCTTCCGGTTACAAGATGGTCTTTGAGCTGTACAGATGCTTCATATGCAGATTATATTTGATGTGGCGTCGTTTCAGAATCTTCGATACAAACGGAAGAAGCCTGGAGCGTGAGACTGAGCCAGCGGCTTGATTCCCGGGACAGCACTTCCCCTCTGTGACACAGTGAAGATCTCCGCCCAAGTCCACCTTCTTCTCTGAGGTGCAAAATGAACCGGCTGATCAGAGGTCCTGATCAGGGAGGGATGCAGATGTGCACAACTGAAAAGAAACAGCCCAGATCTCCGGTACTGTTGGATCCTTAAAGTCTCACATCGTTCATTTTCTAAACCACTTCATCCAAATTATGGTAACCGGGAGGCTGGTGCCTATCTCAGCTGACCCCGGGCAAGGGTGGGGTACACCCTGGACACCTTACCAGGCCATTGCAGTGGGTTTTAGAGGACTGCTGTCCAGATCGGAGGGAATCATTCTTATGGTTTTGTAGTGTGCTGCATTTAATATCACTGCTCAGGCTGCGGCCAGGTCTATTTCAACCGATCAGTTCAGTATTTCACTCGAATTTGCACTCAACTTCAGCTGAACATTTTCGAGTGGTTTAGTTCCACATCTGCACATCTGCACTGCTCCCTAAGCAGTCATCAGAAGTTCTGATTGAGTCACACACTTAAATTAGAGTGAAAATGTTGGATGGAAAAGCTGAGGGATTCTTTAGAGACGCCCTGTTCCAGTTGCCCCACACCTGAGCCAGGTAAGTGCACACGCACACCGTTGCTATGGAATTCCCGAGTGAACGGCTTCATTAGAACACACCCAAGTCAGCTCGTGCAGGGTGTCCCACTGAGCTGATGGGTTGAATCAGGTGTGTTTGGTAAAGTGGAAGGAACACGAGGGATGCAGAGAATGACTGTGGTTGGGGTTCCTTCCTCTGATACCATGAAAACGTCTCCCAACACTCAGGAAATGTTCTCACTCACGGGAAGTTCATTCAAACTCGAGCATAAATTCAAATCATGCTTTTTAAATCAGACTTTAAAACAGCCAGACAGGGTTGTCACTGTCCCCCCCCCCAGTGCACTAACTGGGTTATCAAAGGCGGGTCATGTCCCTCACTGTCTCTGGTGAGAGGTTGATGGAAAAGAAGCATCGCTGACTTTCGTAAAGAGGAGCTGCAAAGCCGTCAGCGTGTTTCTGTCCCTCCCTAAAAAAAGGGTTGTGACAGGAAGGGCATCG
>CM045743.1:46545142-46730142 GCA_024760905.1 Plotosus lineatus | reverse complement strand
TCAGCAATGGTTCTTTTACATCAACCTCTCACCATAGACAGTGAGAGACATGGCCCACCTTTGATAACCCAGTTAGCCGCACTGGGGGGGGGGACGACAGTGACAACCCTGTGGGGACTCGAACTCCCAACCTTAGGATCAGCGATCCTGCGCCCTATACCATTAGACTATCACTGCCCCCACCTCCATATATTAAAGGCAGGAGGTGGTGCATAACAGAGGAGGAGAATTTTGTACATGTGCACGCTACAAATGCCAGTGAGGAAAGGCTGGTGGTGAGCTCCGACAAGGCCAGTGCTTATCAAATAGTGGGGTGCCCTTGGAGGGCGTGGTGTGATGCCAGAGAAGGGGCGTATACCCCAGGGAACATGCTTTCTTTCCATACTGTACTAGAATTAAGTGCGCATGCTCTGCAGTAGGTGGCAGTGGTGCTCTCACTGGCACTCTATGGTGTAGGGAAAAAGCCCAGAGTAAACTATATGAAGTGCAATAAATACCATTTATAGTTGTGTGCAGGGCGCTGAGTGGGGCGTGAAATGTTTTTTTTTCTTCCAAAAGGGGGCATCACAGAAAATAATAGACGCAATTCACATTACGACTGCGCATGTGCGGGGAATGTGACCCAACAGCTGATCCAAGGGTCACTACTACCAAATTTTATTGCAGCCACTTGCTGTTGTATGGAAACACATCCGAACAACTGCAGCTTAAAGTCTGCCTTAAGCCTTAAATTATCGACATGCTAGGTGCGCACTGTGCCGTAGTGAACTGTGGGAACAGCATGTATCATCCCGAATGTTGGAAAAAGCTAGTTTGCAGTATACATGCCTGCAAATTTTGGACTAACGCTTGTACATGTCTGCTGCCGTTTACGCTACACCTTCCCCACCGAGCTGAAGGATCCGGAGGGACACAAACCTTGGATTAAAGCAGTACCTTTATAATTAAAAAGTGTTCTTTATTCGAATTCAGAGACCCTATAAACTACTATATTACCTTTTACTTACCTGTTAATGTACCAGAACAACCGGCGATGCCAAATTATATGTGAGGCGTTCTACCAAATGTAGGCGCTTGTCGCAACGGACTACTTTCGAGAAAATGGCCAAAAAAGTAAAAGTGGTCATTTTTTTAATTGAAATTCAGATTTTTACATAAACCATTAAAAGAAGTATTCAACTAGCACTTGGTGAAGTGAAATCGACCAAAACTCACTAAAAATGTCTTTTATTCCCATTTTTCTGGTGAGTCCCCTCATAAAACTAGATAAAAACAGTAGCAAACTTATTGGTTTTCTTTGCAATTATTCACCGAGTTCGATACAAGACACACTATAATCCATACACCAAAAGAACGGTCATGAATCCGTCTCTCCATTTTAGATACTGTTTTAATATTAAAATGCCGCTTCAGTGAATAAAATAAATAAATAAAGACGATATGCACGTAAACAATGCATGCTAGTCGCTAAGGAAAGAGCTGAAACGAGCACCCTGATTGGTGAACTCTGTCACATGCTCAGTGCCTGTCACACGTTAACTTCCTGTTTACTTCCTGTCTCTAGTATATCGCATGTGGAACTTATCTCCAACTTTCTCTTCAATAACAGTAAGTAAGTTTATTTATAAGATTGTGAATACACAAAATTTCTGGAAAAGGAGAGTGAAATGTCATCTGTGATGTCTAGCAGCATTAGTATAGATGTTAAATTCCACGCTGGAATTTGGCTTTGAAGAAGATTTCTCTCTCTCTCTCTCTCTGTCTGTCTCTTTGTCACACACACACACACACAGTGTGCAAACAGTTAAATGAGCAGCATCCAGATGAACTAGTGCAATTTGAATGGAAGAAAATACAGTATATGAAGGGAGTGGGGCAAATGAGTGCAGATGCACAAATGAGCACCCACTGCTTACAGTCTGTCTGTGTGTGTGTGTGTGTGTGTGTGTGTGTGTGAGATACCTCAGATCTGCTGGAATATTAAGAAAGACATGATTCCATTGCAATTCAGTCAAAGAAAGTCCCATATGCTCAGCATTATGTACTTTAGAAACTTATATGAGTATATAAAATATGAGTATTGTATGAGTATTGGTATTTTTCTCTGCATGCAATATTCGATGATGGAATTGTTTTGATCTTTTGATTTGTGTGTAATCTTGTCTGGACTGGACATGCTGGATCATGGGGTGTTTAGTTTTGTATGAAAATTGGTCAAGACCTGACAAATACTTAAATGTTTCATACATTTTACATATAAACAAACTGAAGATGATAATGCCAGCTGTGTTGATGAAGGTATTGCTGTTCATGAAGAAGAGGCATCTGTTAATAAAAGTGTGATGACTGGTGTTTGTGAAGATGTGATTTTATCTGCTGAGCAGGATATAGATGAAGATGATAATGCTGAGGGCGGAGTTGATGAAGCTTACTTGAATAAAGAGATGAGAGAGTTTTGCTATATGTTTTTCTTATATATAGTTTTCTTAATTTCAATGTGATTGTTTGAATCCGACAGTGTTTATATTTCAAATCAGTATCATTTGAAGGCATTTAGTGCAGCCATGGGGGGGGGGGGGGGGGTATGCCGGTCCTAAGCCTGGAGAAATGCAGAGGGTTGCAACAGGAAGGGCATCCGGCATAACACTTTTGCCACAATACAAAATACAAACCGTAAAGACTAATCTCATACCGGATCGGTTGAGGCCTTAGTTAACAATGACCGCCATCATTGCTGTTAGTCAACAGGGTACTGGTGGAAATTGGACTACTGTTGGTTGAAGAAGGAGAGGCAGGAGGCGTGTCTGTAGGCAGAGAGAAAAGAGGAAAAGCACGAGTCTAGGATTGAAAGTAGGGACTTTGAATGTTGGAACTATTTAAGGAAAAGATAGAGAGCTGGCTGACATGATGCAGACGAGGAAGATGGACATACTGTGTGTTCAGGAGACCAGGTGGAAGGGTAGCACAGCTCAAAGCTTAAGAGCAGGGTTGAAGCTGTTTTATCATGGTGTGGATGGGAAGAGAAATGGAGTAGGAGTCATCTTGAAGGAGGAGTTTGTCAGGAATGATCTAGAAGTGAAAAAAGTGTCAGACAGAGTGATGAGTCTCAAGTTAGAAATTGAAGGTATGATGGGGTCAATGTTGTTAGTGCTTGTGCCCCACAGACAAGATGTGAGCTAAAAGAGAAGGAGAGACTCTGGAGTGAGTTAGATGAAATGATGCAGAGTCCCCCCCCAGAGGTGAAAGAGTGGTCATTGGTGCAGACTTCAATGGACATGTTGGTGCAGGCAACAGAGGGGACGAGGAAGTGATGGGCAGGTTTGGTATCCAGGACAGGAACACAGAAGGATGTTGATCGATTTTGCAAAAAGGATGGAAATGGCTGTGGTGAATACTTTCTTCAAGAAGAAACCGGAACATAGGGTGACTTATAAAAGTGGAAGTAGGAGCACACCGGTAGACTAAATCTTGTGTAGGCGATGTAATTTGAAGGAAGTCAGTGACTGCAAAGTAGTAGTGGGTGAGAGTGTTGCCAAACAGCATAGGATAGTGGTGTGCATTTGACGCTGATGGTGAGGAAGTTGAAGAATGCAAAGGCAGCGCAGAAGACAAAGTGGTGGAAGTTGAAAAAGGAAGAGTGTCGTGTTGTCTTCAAGGAGGAGTTGAAACAGGCTTTGGGTGGTCAGGAAGTGCTTCCGGATGACTGGACAACCACAGCAAATGTGATCAGGGACACAGGTAGGAGAGTACTTGGTGTGTCCTCTGGAAGGAAAGTAGATAAGGAAACTTGGTGGTGGAATGAGGAAGTGCAGGAGTGTGTACAAAGGAAGAGGTTAGCTAAGAAGTGGGACATTGAGAGGACCGAAGAGAGTAAACAGGAGTACAGAGAGACACAGCGTAAGGCGAAAGTAGCGGTGGCTAAGGCCAAACAGAGGGCGTATGGTGACTTGTATGATAGGTTGGACAGTAAGGAGGGGGAAAATGATCTATCCAGATTGGCACAGCAGCGAAATCGAGATGGGAAGGACATGCAGCAAGTTAGATTGATAAAGAACAGAGGGAAATGTATTGACTGATGACAGAAGTGTGCTGGGAAGATGGAAAGAGTACTTTGAAGAGCTGATGAATGAGGAAAATGAGAGAGAAAAAGAGTAGAAGAGGTGACCATTGAGGAGCAGGATGTAGCAAAAATTAGTAAGGGTGAAGTGAGGAGGGCATTGAAGAGGATGAAGAATGGAAAGGCAGATGGTCCTGATGACATACCGGTGGAGGTATGGAAGTGTATAGGAGAGGTAGCAGTAGATTTTCTGACAAGAACATTCAACAAGGTCCTAGAGAGTGAGCAGATGCCGGAGGAATGGAGGAGAAGTGTACTGGTGCCCATTTTTAAGAACAAGGGAGATGTGCAGAGTTGCAGCAGTTACAGAGGGATAAAGTTGATGGGCCATACGATGAAGTTATGGGAAAGAATAGTGGAAGCTCGACTAAGAGCAGAGGTCAGCATTTGTGAACAACAGTTTGGTTTCATGCCAAGAAAGAGCACCACAGATGCAATGTTTGCTTTGAGGATGTTAGTAATAGAGAAGTACAGAGAAGGTCAGAGGAAACTGCATTGTGACTTTGTGGATTTGGAAAAAGCATATGACAGGGTGCTAAGAGAAGAACTGTGGTATTGCATGAGGAAGTCTGGAGTGGCAGAGAAGTATGTTAGAGTGGTGCAGGACATGTATGAGAGATGTAAGACAGTGGTGAGGTGTGCTGTTGGCGTGACCGACGAATTCAAGGTGGAGGGGGGGGACTGCATCAAGGATCAGCTCTGAGCCCCTTCTTGTTTGCTATGGTGATGGACAGGCTGACAGACGAGGTTAGACAAGAATCTCCATGGACTATGATGTTTGCAGATGACATTGTGATCTGTAGTGAGAGCAGAAAACAAGTGTAGGAAAATCTAGAGAGGTGGAGGTATGCACTGGAAAGGAGAGGAATGAAGGTTAGCCTCAGAAAATCAGAATACATGTGTGTGAATGAGAAGGACCCAGGAGGAACGGTGATGTTACAGGGAGCAGAGATAACGAAGGTGGAGGATTTTAAGTACTTGGGCTCAACAATCCAGAGCAATGGAGAGTGTGGAAAAGAGGTGAAGAAGCGTGTGCAGGCAGGCTGGAATGGTTGGAGAAAAGTGTCCGGTGTGATGTGCGATAGGAGAGTATCAGCAAGAATGAAAGGAAAAGTGTACAAGACGGTGTTGAGGCCAACGATGTTGTATGGCTTAGAAACAGTGGCGCTGAGGAAAAGGCAGGAGGCAGAGCTGGAGGTAGCGGAGATGAAAATGTTGAGGATGTCTCTGGGAGTAACGATAATGGATAGAATCAGAAATGAGTACATCAGAGGGACAGCCCATGTAAGATGTTTTGGAGACAAAGTCAGAGAGGCTAGATTGAGATGGTTTGGACATGTACAGAGGACGGATAGTGAGTATATTGGTAGTAGGATGCTGAGGTTGGAACTACCAGGCAGAAGACCGAGAGGAAGACCAAAGAAGAGACTTATGGATGTGGTGAAGGAAGACATGAAGGTCGTTGGAGTAAGAGAAGAAGATGCAGAGGACAGGGTGAGATGGAGGCGGATGATTTGCTGTGGCGACCCCTGAAGGGAACAGCCGAAAGGAAAAGAGTAGAGTATCATTTGAAGGCATTTGAACCTTTATATAATGGTCAAAAAGATCCATACTGATCTTATTGGAATAAACAAAAAAAAAAAAAAAAAAAAAAAAAAAAGTAGGGTTTTTTTTTTTGTTAAATTTTGGGGCTTACCACGGTGACTGATGGGTTAAAACAGGCCCGTCAGATAAAATGAGGATATTTTCTCTTATCATCTCTTCCAGGCATGTGATTTGAACATCACCAAAATATTTGAAAATCAGCCAGGGGTCCAAGGTGAATCCATGGTGGGGGACAAGGGGGGGCAAAGCCCCCTGAAGCTCCTAGTTTTTAAGCATTTCAGAAGGGGAAAAGGCCATTTCATGACACTGAAAGAGCTCTAGAAAGTTTAATTTCTAATCTACATACAGTATACATACTGTACCTCAACTTGTGGGTTTATCATGTGGGATTCCAACACTAATCAAAGTGTCAGAGTCACAAATCAAATAGTCCCTCTTATAGATATGTCCTGCCTCACAACACTATTATCAACAGTCATTGTCTTTAAACACAATCTGGAAACAAACTATACACATGACATGCTGTACATGACATAAGTTTTTTGAATTGATGTTTCTTAGTCTTCAGTACTTTAGCATGGCACGTTCTTGCTTCCTTTTGTGCAGCCTGAACTGTCCTTCTGGAGGCTGCTTCGAAAGTTTGTTGTCCTGCTGGATGCTGAGGTGTTTTGGTTGAGGTTGACTGGTAGTTTTACATTTCCAATATTAATGGGCTAATTACACGAGCACACACTCCCGCTGCTGTTCAGAAACACTGAATAACAATGCCTATTTAAACTAGTGAGTTAATGCGGCTTTGGTTTTGGCGGAGGCTTATTTATTCAAACAGCAGAAAAATGGTTCAGTGAGTCGGCTCATTTGATTCAGTTCACGGAGTAAGTACGTGAACGTCCTATGCCTAAAACATGCATGCATTCACAATCATTTGAAAAATATAATCGGAAACTAGACAAGAAAATTTTCAAACATAGCTCAAAATTAACTACTCGATCGGCGACAGAAACTGGTTGTTTCACTGGGTCTTTTCTTTGCACGGAAGTTTCTGGTCGAACAGCAAACAAAGGATTATGTCCGTAGGGTTCGGGAATCTTCGTTTGAACACCAAATGTTCCTGCAGTTGAATTCTACGGTTCCCTTTTCCATCCATTCCCACCTGAACTTGTTTTTCACGACTTTGTCTAGTTCTTTGATTTGAGCAGAATCTTTTCTCTGGATCACTGACATACTTTCGATAGATGAACAGATCGGAAGTGGCGCGAATGTCTACGTACATGTTTCAACATCAGCTTTATTTATTTATTTTTTTAAACTGGGCCAATGAAAAAAATCGGAATTCCGTGAATTCATGTAAAAATCACATGCCTGCTCTTTTCCTAAAACTCTTCCTAGACATGTTTTCTAAAAGTTTATATGGCTGAGGTGCATAAAAATGTTTGGTTGCTCAAGACTAATGATGTTGGAAGACGTGCAAGCTTTGTGCTCATTTTTCTCCAAAACTTCTTTTGAAATTTTTAGTTGAATGCTGACACAAGAAATGGCACAGCTCGCTCAGTTTTCAAGGTATTGACAAACTTTTTGCTGCATTTTGCAGCTTTGGGCCTCCTCTATCTAACTGTGTAAAAATCTCATTTTTGGACACAAGAGCCTACTTTCACTGGAGTGGCTCACATATATGTAAATTATATGTACAGTACATTTTTCTTTATATTAAATAGGTAAATTAACAAGAGCTGTTAGCCCTTTATATTAAAGAGGTAAATAACTCGGTGACAGCTGTGAAACTTGTATTTCCCTTCTTTGTAGTCATTACGAAGTCGCGCTAGTAGGGGTGCCTGGTCCTTCATTATCAAAAAATCCGCTATGTCAGCGTACATACGTGGCGGCCAATTCGATAAGGCGTCATTTCCTGTCTCCCAGCCGTTTTCAAATCCCAAGGGGTCGGAAATTGTCACGATTTCCTCATCCACTTCAAATGTCAACAAGCTGGCATAGTCACGTTGGACTTGTTCAGATTCCTCAGCCTTTGACAAAACTATCAGCAGTTTTTGTAACATCGCTGCAAATGTAAGCGCAACAAGTTCATCTTTACGCTCGCGGGAACAACCGGGAAGACCCCTGCATATACAATACGCCCGAAGGTCGGGAACTTTCCATAAATTAAACGCATCAATAGTGCAGTTCTCATCCACATCAAGGTTTACTTCCGCCACGTTTTGTAGTGGAGATCCCATGATGCCGTGCTCGAGCCGAAATGTGAATTGTGTCTACTGAGAAGCACTGCACAAGGCGTTCTTGGAGTGTGAAGGAATACATGTGGAAGAATATGAGGTTAACCAACACGGAAAAGCCATTTTGAGGAGAGCTTGTAAAGTGAATTTTTGCTCGTTGGATGAAGCAGATTTATGGCGAGTTCAAAGCCCGTTCCATGGAAAACGGGTTCTAATGGTTAGAGGAGGTACCACTATTAAATTTGGAAGGTCAATCAATCAAATGAAGTCAATAAGACTCTGTTGTGCTGATTTGTGTATTAGTTTGCAGTAATAAAAATCAATCAGAAACAAATGACAATATTAAATAAGGAGCATTACTCACACGGTACATTGACGGAGCCCGGTATACTGCCGTATTCCCGGAGCTCCCACGGCTCTCTCACGTCGATCACTACACCTGCCCTGGTCACCAGCAGCTTCTTTACCTGCTCATAGTCCACGCTCCCTGCTGCCTGGTCCACCGAACAGAAAGTGCGCCTCCACACATCTGTCCCGAGTCCAGCGTGGAGATCTGAGATCGGAGAAAATCCCTTTAATCTCGGACACCGGCATTCCCCCTTCGCGACAGTTTCGGTTACAGCGTCCGTAGTCACGTGATCACAGTCAGCTGACCAAGGGAACCGAACACCCCGAGGACTGACTGACTGACTGTGACTTATTTATTTATATATCCATTTATTTATCTATCGACCTCGCCGTTAAAACCACGCTGTAAAGATGCTTGAAACATTCACACAGCCAGAACACATTTACAGCATGAAAACAACTCGGTGCAAACACAAACCCCATGAATGGGAAGGAATAAACCCCAAGCAGTTCCAGTACTCACGTAAACAACGCGCGCGCGACACCAACTCTCTCACAGCTCCATTTCCATTTCCCACAGCTCCTAAAACACACCTCGTGAATCTACAACACGCGTTTAAAGCCATTTAAAAGTACTTCAATGTGTTTGTTTCATTAGATTTTAAATACAGTGAAGCTCGACACGAATTTACACGCTCCTAAACGCCGATTCGAATCTTTGACGTGTTATTTATTTTCCCACCCATATTCAGAGCAAGCACTTCATTGTTTGACAGGATTGGCTACGACGATCCAAAGTTCACAGCGATGATTGGGTAATCAGTAGGATCGCCTGTCCTGAGCCAACCATTGGTAGAGGAGGCACTTTTTTTTTTTTTTTTTTTTTTTTTGGGGGGGGGGATTTCGCCTCTGTACTATTTAACTTTTTAAAGCTTTTTAATTTTTTGTTCACATTGGTATTAGGTATTAGGTTGATGTAAAAGCACCATTGCTGACTTTCGTAAAGAGGAGCTGCAAAGCCGTCAGCGTGTTTCTGTCCCTTGCGGAAAGGGTTGTGACAGAAAGGGCATCCGACGTAAAAACCTCTGCCAAATCAAACGTGTGAATCAGATGATGAGTAAAAGGGAAAAAGCCGAAAGGAAGACAGACAATTGGTATTAGGGGCAGTGGTGGCCACTGGATCGCTGATCCAAGGGTTCGGGCTTCGAATCCCACTCTCCGCAAGGTTGTCAGTGTCCCCTCAGTGCAGCTAACTCGGCTATCAGTGTCTGTGGTGAGAGGTTGATGTAAAAGAACCATTGCTGACTTTCGTAAAGAGGAGCTGCAAAGCCGTCAGCGTGTTTCTGTCCCTTGCGGAAAGGGTTGTGTCAGGAAGGGCATCCGACCTAAAAACATATGAACCAAATCAAATGTGCGAATCAGGTGATTCACTGTGGCGACTCCCGAGTAAAAGGGAAAAAGCCGAAAGGAAAAGAAGTTCACCGTGGTATTAAGTTTTAGAATATGCTGGTCGTGAAGTGGCGAACCAAAATAAAAAGTAACAATTTTGAACCAAATGAGGTATTTACAAAACAAATATTTAATTTCATAAATCCATCTAGAAAACACTATGGCGAAACATTTTAATAATAGTTTTTGTTCAGCTTTGCGGTAAATACAGGTATTCTTGGAAACCTTACGGGCTTCCGTAATTTACGTCTTGTTGATGCGACGTCAAATCAGATCACGTGACACTGCGACTTCCGTGTTGTTCGAAATATCTCAAAGTACCGTCTGGTGGTAATACGAATAATATAGATGTAGAATAATACTCGAGTTAAAACGGAAACCTACTGAAGTGAAGAATAACGCGGAAGAAAAGGGGAATTTGTATATTTACATATTTTGCCGGAGACTTCGGGACAGGTGTCAGGTAACAGAACCTTCTAGTGTGTTAGCCCTGTATGCTAATACTGTGTGGTAGTCTCTCTGTCTCTCTCTCTCTCTCTCTCTCTCTCTGTATGTTGGTGAGAGGGAGTATGTGTTGGTGAGTGGGAGTGTGTTGGTGAGAGAGTGAGAGTGTGTTGGTGAGAGGGTGAGAGTGTGTTGGTGAGAGGGTGAGAGTGTGTTGGTGAGAGTGTGTGTGTTGGTGAGTGTGTGTTGGTGAGAGTGTGTGTGTTGGTGAGTGTGTGTGTTGGTGTCATTGATCCCTAAATCGCCTGAACCCGGTTAGAGCAGGACTTCCCCCGCTTTACCCGATCTCACCCGAGTTCTTGATCTTGATCTTGATAGGTTAGGTGATACGTCGCAAGGACATTAATTCACCGCGCAAGTGTCAAGCTGATTAGCAGGACCCCCTTACTATTTCGGCAAAAGATTTAGATTTAGTTACTTTGAGGTTTATTTTAAATTTCCATTTATGTTTGAAAGTGTTGAATCTGAGAGATGATTTTTTTTCACCGGTTTCATTTAGACATTTTCACCTGCTGCTTTTCTTTTCCAGATACAAATGCGGCTAAAAGATCCCTTCTCTTTAAAAACGACTGAGATGACCAAGCGGTCCAACAAACCAAGGAAACCTCGTGAAGAGGAATCATCAGATGAGATCAGCGGTGAGGAGGAGGAGGATCTTCTTCCCTTTTGTTTGGTTTATTTAAAAAATATATTTTTTCTACTTCACTGTGTGAGTAAGGGAGGGGGCAGTGGAGGAGGGAGGGAGGAGGGAGGGGAGGGGAGGGGACCGGGAGGGAGGGAGGAGGAGGAATGGGAGCAGGCGTGAGCGAGGGGGCAGGAGTAGGAGTGAGTGGGAGCAAGGAAGCGGGAGTGAGCAGGAGGGACTGGGTGAGGGACCGGCGGGAGCAAGGGAGCAGGAGGGACCGAGCTGGAGCGAGCGAACAAAAGAGCGGGCAGGAGGGAGTGGAAGTGAGCGAAAGCGAACGAGAGGGAGCGGGCGGAAGTGAGTGAGAGGGAGGGAGTGGGAGCGAGCTGGAGGGAGCTGAAGCGATAGGGGGAACTGGAGGGACCGAGAGGGGAGTGGGGGGGGGTGAGCTTGAGGAAGCGAGCTTGAGTAAGCGAGAGATGTAGCGGTAGGGAGCGAGATGGGGAGTGAACTGGAGCGGGGGGGTTGAGGGAGCGGGAGGGACCGAGCTGGAGTGAGCAAACAAGGAAAGAGCGGACGGTAAGGAGTGGGTGGGAGGGAGCGATTGAGGGAGGGAGGGAGGGGGATCTAGGGAACGGGAGGGGACCTAGGAACAGGAGGGAGGTAATGGGAGCAGGAGCGAGGGAGCGGGAGTGAACGGGAGGGACCGAGCGAGGGAGCGGGAGGGAGCTAGCTGAAGCGAGAGCGAGCTGGAGTGAGCGAATGAGGGAGAGAGAGGGGTAGCGGTGCGAGGGAGGGAGCGGTGCGAGGGAGGGACGGGAGGCGTGCGAGGGAGGGAGCGGTGTGAGGGAGGGAAGGAGCGGGTGTGAGGCTGGGGGGAGGGAGCGGAAGAGAGCGGGAGGGAGTGGGAGCGAGGTGGAGGGAGCTGAAGCAAGAGGGTGAGGGAGCGGGGTGGAGGGGCACGAGGGAGGAGGGAGGGAGGGATCGGGCGCGAGCGAGGAGGGAGCGGGGTGGAGGGGCGCGAGGGAGGGAGGGAGGGATTGGGCGCGAGCGAGGGAGGGAGGGAGGGATCGAGCGCGAGCGAGGGAGGGAGCGGGGTGGAGGGGAGCGAGGGAGGGAGGAGCGAGGGCGAGCGAGGGAGGAGGGAGGGAGGGAAGCGAGGAGGAGCGGGGTGGAGGGAAGCGAGGAGGGAGCGGGTGAGGAGGAGCGAGGGAGGGAGCGGAGAGGAGGAGGGAGGGAGGATGGAGCAGGGAGCGAGGAGGGAGGAGGGATGGAGCGGGCACGAGGGAGGGAGGAGGAGGAGGGATGGAGCAGGCACGAGGAGGGAGGAGGAGGAGGGATGGAGGCGGCACGAGGAGGGAGGAGGAGGGAGGGAGGAGCGGAGCACGAGGAGGGAGGAGGGAGGGAGGAGGGAGCGGGCACGAGGGAGGAGGAGGAGGGAGGAGGAAGCCCAGGCACGAGGGAGGAGGAGGGAGGAGGAGGCGGGCCTGAGGAGGAGGAGGAGGAGAGGCGGCGAACCTGAGGAGGGAGGGAGGAGAGCGGCAGGGAGGAGGAGCGGAAAGGGGGGAGGCTTGGCCAGCTTGAAGGAAGCGGAAAGAGGGGCCTTGGAAGCAGGAGGAGGAGCAGCGAGGAAAGCGAAAGAGCGAGAGGAAGCGGAAAGAAGCGAGGAGGAGCGGCCACGAGGAGGAAGGGAAGGAAGGCGAGCACGAGGGAGCGGAAAGAGGAGCGAAGCGCTTGGCGAAGAGGAAGCGGAAAGGGGAGCGGGCGCAGCGAGCGAGGGAGGAGAGCGGAAAGAGAGCCGAAGCCTTGAGAGAGGGAGCGAAAGAAGCGAGGAGGGAAGCGGAAAGAGCGAGGAGGAAGCGGAAAGAGAAGCGAAGCGAGAGGGAATGGGGAGGCGGAATGGGGAAGCGGGCGTGAGGGAGGCGGAGCGGAATGGGGGATCAGGCCTTGGCGAGGAGGGAGCGGGGTGGAGGGGCGCGAGGAGGGAGGGATTGGGCGCGAGCGAGGGAGGGAGGGGAGGAGGGAGGAGGGAGGAGGATCAAGCGAGCGCAGGGAGGGAGCGGTGAAGAGGAATGGGGGGAGCGGGCGAGCGAGGAGGAGCGGGGTGGAAAGGGGCGAGGGAGGGAGCGGGTGGAGGGGCGAGGGAGGAGGGAGGGAGGGATTGGCGCGAGCGAGGAGGAGGGAGGGATCAGGCGCGAGCGAGGGAGGGAGCGGGGTGGAGGGGCGAGGGAGGGAGGAAAGGATTAGGCGCAGCGAGGAGGGTGGCGAAGCGCGAGGAGGAGGAAGCGAAGCGGGAGGAGGAGGAGGGAGGAGAGGAAAGGAGGAGAAGCGAAGCGGGCGGGAGGGAGGAGGAGAGGGAGCGGAAAGGGGGAGCGGCGAGCGAGGAGGAACGGAAAGAGAGCAGCGAGCAGGAAGAGGAGAGGAGGAGGAAAAAGAGCGAAAGCGAGGAGGAGCAGCGCAGGAAAGGAGGAGGGCGAAAGGAGGAGAGCCTTGGCGAGAGGAAGCGGAAAGAAGCTGGCAGCTTGGCAACGAGAAGAGGAAGCGGAAAAGAAGCGAGCGAGGAGGAGCGGAGAAGAGCAGCGAGGAAGGAAGGAAGCGGAAAGAAGCGAAGCGCAGCGAGGAGGAGCGAAAGAGGGAGCGCAGCGGAAGAAGCGAAGCGCGGCAGCGGAAGGAAGAGAGAAGCGGAAGAGGCGAAGCGCGAGCGAGAAAGCGAAAGAAGCGAAGCGCGAGAGGGAGGAAGCGGAAAAGGGGGCGCGAGGAAGAGCGAAGGAGGGAAGCGAAGCGAGGAAAGGAAGCGGAAGCGGAGAGAGGAGAAGCGAGGAGGAGCGGAATGGGGAGCGGGCGCGAGGGAGGGAGGAGGAGCGGAATGGGGAGTGGGCGCGAGAGGAGAGGGGCGGAAAGGGGGAGCGGGCACGAGCGAGGGAGCTGAAGCAAGAGGGGGAACTGGGGACCGAGAGATCAAGAGGGGAGCAGAGGCGCGGGGAGGAGTGAGGGAGCGAGCTTGAGGAAGCGAGAGGTGTAGCGAGTAGAGAGCGAGAGGGAGCGAGCGGGAGGGAAGCGAGGGGTGACTGAGGAAGCGAGAGGTGGCGCGGTAGAGAGCGAGCTGGAGTGAGGGAGTGGGAGGAAGCGAGGGACGGAGTGGGAGCGAACCGAAGTGAGCGAGGGAGGGTGCGGGAGTGAGCAATGGAGGGAGTGGGAGCGAGGATGAGGGAGGGGCAGGTGAGTGAGAGAGTGAGGGAGCGGGAACAAGTGTGAGGGGGGAGTGAGGGAGCAAGGAACAAGTAGGTAGGCATGGAGGGAAGAGCAAGGGAAGGAGGGAAGAGCAAGGGAGGGGGGAGCGGGTGCGAGGGATGGAGGTAGTGGGAGCGAGCTGGAGCAAGCGAGGGAGGGAGCGGGGCGGGAGCGGGAGGGAGGGAGTGAAGGAGGTGGAGAGGCGATAGGGAGGGAGCAAGGTGGAGGTGCGCGAGGGAGGAGGGAGGAGGCGGGGTGAAGGGCCGTGAGGGTGGGGGAGCGGAAGGAGAGTGGGCGTGAGGGAGGAGTGCTGAAGGAGCGAGAGGGGAGTGGTAGGGAGCGAGATGATGGGAATGTGGAGGAGCGAGAAGAGGAGTGGGAGGGAGCGGGAGGCAGCGATAGGGGGAGTGGTAGGAAGTGAGATGAGGAGCGCGGGGAGGAGCGGGAGGTAGCAAGGGGAGCGGGAGGGGGGAGCGGGAGCGAGCTGGAGGGAGTTGGAGCAAGTTGGAGGGAGATCGTGGGAGCGAGGGTGCGGGAGGGAGTGGGAATGAGAGCGAGCGAGGGAGAGAGGGAGCACAAGTGAGGGAGTGGGAGTGATAGAGGGAGGGAGTGGGACCCAGCGACCTAGAGGGAGTGAACAAGGGAATGGGATGAAGTGGCAGGGAGCGAGGGAGCAAAGGAGCGGGATGGAGGGGGAAGGGACAGGAGCAGGTCGAATTGGGCGCAAGGGATTGGGAGGGAGTGTGAGGGAAGGAGCGGGGGGTGAGGTGAGGAAATGACGGAGTGTGAGAGAGGAGTGGGTGTGAGGGGAGCGAAAAGAGAGCAAGAGGCGCAAGGTAGGGCAGGGAGCGAGCGCGAGCGATGGAGGAAGGAGGTGTGGGAGGGAGCAAGGGAGAGGGATGGAAGGGGAGGGGGCTGGAGCGGGCGGGCAGGAGCGGGGGGCGGGAGGGAGGGAGGAGAAGAGGGAGGGAGTGTGAGGGAAGCAGCAGGGGGAGAGAGGGAGCGGCAGTGAGCGGGAGGAAGAGAGCAATGGAGAAAGCGAGGGAGGGAATGGGAGGGAGGGAACAATGGAGCAAGCGAGGGAGCGGGCGTGAGAGTGCAAGGGAGAGAGTGAGTGCGGGTGGGATGGAGCGAGTGCGGGTGGGAGGGGGCGTGGGAGGGAACAGGAGGGAGTGTGAGCAGAAGACAGTGGGCGCTGGAGGGAAGGGAGCAAGTGCGCAATTCAAAAAAAATTGGTATGCAGTGTCAAGTGTATATAAAAACAAAGTAACAGACTCCGAGAACTCTGCGTCGCCCCCTAGAGAGCACCATCTTGAAAGGTCACTAATGAACTTCATTCGAGTTGCTCGCAAAGCATGCTGGGAGTCTCAACTCATGATACCTGACGTGAGAATTAATTTAGGTATAAAAGATATAAGCACAGGGAACACATAAAATTATACATAATATTTAAAGATACAGTTTTGTGTGTGATTAAGATGTAATCTCAATGGCAGATGTTGCTCCAGTTAAGGCTCAGCAGCATTAATGTGAAAATAAAATGATGCAGCTGAACGTACTGTTAAGGGAGGGAGCAAGCTTGGGAGGGAGCGAGTGAGCACAGGCAGGAGTGAGTGTGCGAGGGAGGGAGGGAGTATGTACGCCTGGGAGTGTGTGTGTGTGTGTGTGTGTGTGTGTGAGAGAGAGAGAGAGAGAGAGTGAGTGTGGATATAAAGATTTTACTCGTAACCTCGATAAATAAATAAAAAGTGCATACTGGTTCTTTCTAGATATTTGTACATGTTTAATTGTGCAGAGAGCGTGTTTGTGTGCGAGAGCGTGTTTGTGTGCGAGAGTGTGTTTGTGCGAGAGTGTGTTTGTGCGAGAGTGTGTTTGTGCGAGAGTGTGTTTGTGCGTGAGTGTGTTTGTGTGCGTGAGTGTGTTTGTGTGCGAGAGTGTGTTTGTGTGCGAGAGTGTGTTTGTGTGCGAGAGTGTGTTTGTGTGCGTGAGTGTGTGCGTGAGCGTGTTTGTGTGCGTGAGCGTGTTTGTGTGCGTGAGCGTGTTTGTGCGAGAGCGTGTTTGTGTGCGTGAGCGTGTTTGTGTGAGAGAGCGTGTTTGTGTGAGAGAGCGTGTTTGTGTGAGAGAGCGTGTTTGTGTGAGAGAGCGTGTTTGTGTGAGAGAGCGTGTTTGTGAGAGAGTGTGTTTGTGTGCGTGAGTGTTTGTGTGCGTGAGTGTGTTTGTGTGCGTGAAGTGTGTTTGTGTGCGTGAGTGTGTTTGTAATGCGTGAGTGTGTTTGTGTGCGAGAGTGTGTTTGTGTGAAAGTGTGTTTGTGTGAGAGAGTGTGTTTGTGTGTGTGAGTGTGTTTGTGTGTGAAGTGTGTTTGTGTGCGTGAGTGTGTTTGTGTGCGTAAAGTGTGTTTGTGTGCGTGAGTGTGTTTGTGTGCGTGAGTGTGTTTGTGTGCGTGAGTGTGTTTGTGTGCGTGAAGTGTGTTTGTGTGCGTGAGTGTGTTTGTGTGCGTGTGTGTGTGTGTGTTGTGTGTGTGTGTTTGTGTGTGAGTGTGTGTGTGTGTGTGTGTGTGTTTGTGTGTGTGAGTGTGTTTGTGTGTGTGTGTGTTTGTGTGTGTGAGAGAGTGTGTTTGTGTGCGTGAGTGTGTTTGTGTGCGTGAGTGTGTTTGTGTGCGTGATTGTGTTTGTGTGTGTGTGTTTGTGTGTGTTTGTGTTGAGTGTGTTTGTGTGTGTGAGTGTGTTTGTGTGTTTGAGTGTGTTTGTGTGAGAGAGTGTGTTTGTGTGAGAGAGTGTGTTTGTGTGCGTGAGTGTGTTTGTGTGAAAGTGTGTTTGTGTGTGAAGAGTGTGTTTGTGTGAGAGAGTGTGTTTGTGTGAGAGAGTGTGTTTGTGTGCGTGAGTGTGTTTGTAGTGTGTTTGTGTGCGTGAGTGTGTTTGTGTGAGAGAGTGTGTTTGTGTGAAAGTGTGTTTGTGTGAGAGAGTGTGTTTGTGTGAGAGAGTGTGTTTGTGTGTGTGTGTTTGTGTGTGTGTGTGTTTGTGTGAGAGTGTGTTTGTGTGCGAGAGTGTGTTTGTGTGCGTGAGTGTGTTTGTGTGCGAGAGTGTGTTTGTGTGTGTGAGTGTGTTTGTGTGCGTGAGTGTGTGACAGAGTGTGTTTGTGTGAAGAGTGTGTTTGTGTGCGTGAGTGTGTTTGTGTGCGTGAGGGTGTTTGTGTGCGTGAGCATGTTTGTGTGCGTGAGCGTGTTTGTGTGCGTGAGCGTGTTTGTGTGAGAGAGCGTGTTTGTGTGAGAGAGTGTGTTTGTGTGTGTGTGTGTGTGTGTGTGAGTGTGTTTGTGTGCGAGAGTGTGTTTGTGTGTGAAGTGTGTTTGTGTGTGAGTGTGTTTGTGTGTGTGAGAAGTGTGTTTGTGTGCGAGAGTGTGTTTGTGTGCGAGTGTGTTTGTGTGCGTGAGTGTGTTTGTGTGCGTGAGTGTGTTTGTGTGCGTGAAGTGTGTTTGTGTGCGTGAGTGTGTTTGTGTGAGAGAGAGTGTTTGTGAGCGTGAGTGTGTTTGTGTGCGTGAGTGTGTTTGTGTGCGGGAGTGTGTTTGTGTGAGAGAGTGTGTTTGTGTGAGAGAGTGTGTTTGTGTGAGAGAGTGTGTTTGTGTGAGAGAGTGTGTTTGTGTGAGAGTGTGTGTGTGTGTGTGTGTGTGTGTGTGTGTGTGTGTGTTTGTGTGCGTGAGTGTGTTTGTGTGAGAGAGTGTGTTTGTGTGCGTGAGTGTGTTTGTGTGCGTGAGTGTGTTTGTGTGCGTGAGTGTGTTTGTGTGAGAGAGTGTGTTTGTGTGAGAGAGTGTGTTTGTGAGTGTGTTTGTGTGAGAGAGTGTGTTTGTGTGAGAGAGTGTGTTTGTGTGAGAGAGTGTGTTTGTGTGAGAGAGTGTGTGTGTGTGAGAGAGTGTGTGTGTGAGAGTGTGTGTGTGAGAGAGTGTGTGTGTGAGTGTGTGAGTGTGTTTGTGTGCGTGAGTGTGTTTGTGTGCGTGAGTGTGTTTGTGTGCGTGAGTGTGTTTGTGTGCGTGAGTGTGTTTGTGTGCGTGAGTGTGTTTGTGTGCGTGAGTGTGTTTGTGTGTGTGTGTTTGTGTGTGAGTGTGTTTGGGTGAGAGAGTGTGTTTGTGTGAGAGAGTGTGTTTGTGTGAGAGAGTGTGTTTGTGTGTGTGTGTGAGTGTGTTTGTGTGAGAGAGTGTGTTTGTGTGAGAGAGTGTGTTTGTGTGCGTGAGTGTGTTTGTGTGCGTGAGTGTGTTTGTGTGCGTGAGTGTGTTTGTGTGAGAGAGTGTGTTTGTGTGTGTGAGTGTGTGAGAGAGTGTGTTTGTGTGTGAGTGTGTTTGTGTGCGTGAGTGTGTTTGTGTGCGTGAGTGTGTTTGTGTGAGAGAGTGTGTTTGTGTGAGAGAGTGTGTTTGTGTGAGAGAGTGTGTTTGTGTGTGTGTGTTTGTTTGTGTGTGTGTGTTTGTTTGTGTGTGAGTGTGTTTGTGTGAGAGAGTGTGTTTGTGTGAGAGAGTGTGTTTGTGTGAGAGAGTGTGTTTGTGTGCGTGTGTGTGTTTGTGAGGGTGAGTGTGTTTGGGTGCGTGGGTGTGGTTGTGTGGGTGGGTGTGTTTGTGTGAGAGAGTGTGTTTTTGTGTGTGAGTGTGTTTGTGTGGTGAAGTGTGTTTGTGAGTGTGTTTGTGAGTGTGTTTGTGTGAGAGAGTGTGTTTGTGAGAGAGTGTGTTTGTGTGAGAGTGTGTGTGTGTGAGTGTGTGTGTGTGTGTGTGAGTGTGTTTGTGTGTGTGAGTGTGTTTGTGTGCGAGAGTGTGTTTGTGTGCGTGAGTGTGTTTGTGTGCGTGAGTGTGTTTGTGTGCGTGAGTGTGTTTGTGTGCGTGAGTGTGCTGTAGTATAAACACTTGTATGTGCACTGTCACAGAAAAGTAATCATTTTTCCTATGTGTGTCAACGTTAGGATTGCCATGCCAGCACGTGAATAAAGCAGTGGAGCTCAATTCAGTGAAGAAAACGGTGACAGGAAGTTTGTGGTTTGTTTGCTCTGACTGCATGCGGGAGAGAGACGTTTTTGAGGCAGAGCAGGGCGGGGCTCACGACATCCTGGTCTGCCTGAAATGTGGCTTTCAGGTAACATAGTCTTCATCATCATCATTATCATTTTCTCATCGTAGTTCTCCACAAATACTGTCTACAGTGGAAGTGGGGAGCCACTCACCTCGACTGGGGATGTCGGTGGAAGAAATACTTTGAGGACCTCCTCAATCCCACCAACACGCCCTCCCTGGAGGAGGAAGATCCTGGAGGTCATCACTGGCGCTGAGGTCACTGAGGTAGTGAAAAAGCTCTTTGGTGGTCAGGCTCTGGGGTGGATGAGCTCCACCCTGAATATCTCAGGGCTCTGGATGTTGTAGGACTGTCTGGGTTGACATGTCTCTGCAACCACGCGAGGTCATTGGGGGCAATACCTCGGATCGGCAAACCGGGGTCATAGTCCCCCTTTTTCAAATGGCGGACTGGAGGGTGTGTTCCAATTATCGTGGAATGATACTCCTCAGCCTACATGGGAAAGACTATGCAGAGGTACTGGGGAGAAGGATCTGACCGATAGTTGAACTTCAGATTCAGAAGGAACAATGTGGTTTTCATCCTGGCCGCGGCACTGTTGACCAACTCTATACGTGCCACAGGATCCTGGAGGGGCGACGGGAGTAGGCTGCCCTTTGTCAACAATTCTGTTCATAATTTTTATTGACAGCATTTCTAGGCACAGCTGAGGCATTGAGTGGTTCTGGTTTGGTTGCCATTGGATCTCGTCTCTGCTTTTTGCAGATGATGATGTCCTTATGGCCTCATCAAGTTGGGACCTCCAGCTCTCATTGGAACAATTCACAGCTGAGTGCGAAGCAGCCGGGATGAAAATCAGCACCTCGGAGTTCGAGGTCATGGTTCTCAGTCGGACAAGGGTGGAATGCACCCTCTGGGTCAGGAATGTGGTCCTGCCCCAAGGGGAGGAGCTCAAGAATCTCGGGGTCTTGTTCCCGAGTGAGGGAAGAATGGATCGGGAGATTGATAGACTGATCGCTCTAGTCCCTGCTGTAAAGTGGACCCTGTACTGGGCCATCGTGCTTAAGAGGCAGCTGAGCTGCACGGAAACGCTCACAATTTACCAGTCAATCTACGTTCCAACCTTCACCTACAGTCACGAGATTTGGGTAGTGACCAAAAGAAGAAGATCGCAGATACAAGTGGCTGAAATGAGCTTCCTATGCTGAGTGGCAGGGTTCTCCCTTTGTGATGAGGTGAAAAGCTCAATCATCAGGGCAGAGCTCGGAGTAGAACCACTGCTCCTCTGCATTGAGAAGGACCAGTTGAAGTGGCTCAAGCTTCTGGATAGAATGCTTCCCGAACGCCTCCCTGATGTGGTGTTTCGGGCTTTTCCAACAGGGAAGAAACCCTGTGGTTGACCTAGAGCGCGCTGGAGGGATTATGTCTCTCGGCTGTTCTGGGAACACCTCAGTGTCCCCCCGGAAGAGCTGGAGAAAGTGGCTGGGGAGAGGGACGTCTGGACCTCATTGCTTAGGCTGCTGCCCCTGCGACCCGACCCCGGATTCGGCGGAAGATGAGATGAGAGATAATAAATAACAATCATCCTAATAGTACTAATAATAATGATTATAATGATAAACATTTCCTTGTTGTTTTGTTTGATTCTTCTTTTTCATTTTAAGCTCAGCGTTGCTGTCCAACAGTTTTTTGGATTAAATTAAATTTCTTTAAGTTAGATTAATTCAATTCAGTTTTATTTGCATTTTTTTATAGTTGACGTTTGTTGTAAAGTACTTTTACAAAGTAGAAGTTTATGAAGTTCAATGAGTTTAAATAGCTTTTTCATCCTCGAATGATTAAATTAAGTTACATCAGCATAGATTAAATAAGAATAAATTATAGATTGAGATCGATTGGATGAAATTAGATTCACATAAAGTAGATCAGATTAAATCAGATTCAACTGGATTAGATTAAATTGATTTGATTAGATTAATTTGGAGAAAGAAATGGCTTTTATATTTTTACATTTACATTGGCAGATGCTCTTATCCAGAGCGACTTACAATTATCAATATTTTATACAACTGAGCAAGTGAGGGTTAAGAGCCTTGCTCAAGAACCCAACAGTGGTCATGACGGGTATTGAACGCTGACCTTCAGATCAGTAACCCACCGACTTAACCATTAAACCACCTGTGCCCTTTTTTAATTTCAATATTCAGCACTTTACACATGGTGTAAATGTGCTAGAAGTACTTGTAATTAAAGTGTGTGTGTCTGTCTGTGTGTAGGGATGCAGTCAATCAGAGAGGCAGCACTCAGTGAAACACCAGCAGGCTCATCGCTCCGACTCTCACTGCATCTGTATCAGCATCAGCACATGGAAGGCCTGGTACAACTACATGTACACACTCACTCTCACTCGCACACCGCTTTTACTCGCACGTGCTCTCACTCGCATGAACTCACGGACTTTTACACACGCATTGCTCTCGCTCGCACGCACGCACTTGCTCTCATTCACTTGCACGTACGCATCCACTCACGCTCTCAATGTCACGCACGCACTCTGACTTGCGCTCTCACTAGCATGCACGGGTACTCGCACACACGCCCTTTTGCACGCGTGCACTTTCACACACGCTCTCACTCGCACACATGCGTGCTCTCGGTCGCACACACGCTCTATCGCTCACACGCACTCTCTTGCACTCGCTCACAAGTCTTCTCTTGCGCTCGCTCGCATATACTCTCTTGCATTCACACACACACACACACACACACACACACGTACACACGTTCTCGCACGCACACTCTGACATGCGCTCTTGCTTTCCCGCACACTCTCACTGCACGCATGCGCTCACACACACACACACACACACACACACACACACACACACACAGCGCTCATGCATGCACTCTCTCACAAATCAGGTAACACGTTAAAGGGTACCTGCACCCAAAATTGACAGCGTTAAAAAAAATCCACTATACCTTATTATTAACTTTTAAACATCGCGTGATGTCGGTAGGTTATGTTTAAGTCCACATTTCCTTTTCTTCTGTATGACATTCCTTGCTCACGAAGGTTCAGCGCGGACATGTTGGCTTTTTTTCACTTGGGGAAAAGGTCATTGTGACGTAGCATCGTTGACAGTCGTATCGCCAATTGCAGAATGTCAGTATATTTTCCTCGAGCAATTCATGTTCTTTACAACAATAGCACTCCTGATCGGTTTTTTGACGCACGCATTTTCCACCAGAGCACCAAATATTAGCTGGTTGTTTGTTTGCTACGATTTTCCCGTGTAAGAGCCTCTGCCGACTCTCCAATATCGTCCTCCGAGTCGTCACTTTCCTGGTCTGATTTCACTACATGTGGATCGTCTTTCTTCAGTGGTTCATATAAATAACCTGCTCCTTCTATGACATTGTCTTCATCCATGGTTTAAAAAAAAAAATACTATAATGTCTGTTTTTTCCAATTTTCTGTGAGTTTGTGTTTTGTGTCAGGTATATAGAGCCATAGGTTTACATTGCAATCTCGCAGTTCCGGTGGAATGCTTTGTCAACGATGTGACATCACAGGAAATGCGACGCTGCAAAACTCCTGTGCTCTGAAGCTTGACGTTAGTGAAGCCCTTAAATCGCTTAAAGCTGGTTTGTGAGAGAATATAATAAACGCCTTATAGGTGTATTGTCACTAGCTATACACAATAAATCAAATTATGTATATGAGCATTTTTACTACAGGTACCCTTTAATGTAGCTTATTCATTCTGGGTTACCCCTTTCTTGGGACTGTAATTGATGCGATGGTGGTGGAAATAAAATTTAACGTTCACAGTTCGTCCCGGTCACATGCAGCAGGTGGCGTCTTCGTTATAGTTCTTGATAAAGGAAAATAATTTGTTCTTTTGTTTTTGAGGAGAAGTACTAGTATATACTGAACAGCTTTACAAATCAAAGCTCACTCACATCTCCAGCCAATCATGGGCATCTGTGACCTTGTATGAGGGAGCGAATAGTGCTTTCCTTCTTAGCGTGTTCGACCGCCTCCAAATATGCATGATTCCTCAGTTCGGAAAGAGGCGGGTGGCAAGCATTGAATGTTACAGAGAGTTTATGTGCATGCTTTTGCCCCACCCTGGACGGTGGTGATTGTGTGATGGGGAAGATAATACCTAATGGGTTGGGAAATAGATACAAATAAATTAGGGAGAAAATTGGGTAAAAATCCAAAAAGAGTGAAACTCTACTATATTATATTTAGTTTTGTTTTATGGTCTGTCTATGTTCTCAGGTGTTTTGAGTGTAATGAGGAACTCTCCACACACTGCAATAAAAAAGCTCTCGCGCAAACCCTCGACTTTCTACAGAAACACTCAGCAAAGTCAGCGTCAGGTAATTCAACTTAATTACCTTCACGATCACCTTCCCAATGACTATCACCACCTTCATAACCTTTACCATCACTTTCATAATCACCAACACCTCCATTTCCGTCACCTTTATCACGTTCATAATCATCACCATCATTTTCACCATCATTATCATCACCACCTTCATCACTCGTCAACCCTCCATGTCTCACTGGTGCCCTCTGCTGTTTACAGCACCATGTTATTAAGATACAGCTTTATTATTAATCTCACAATGGAGAAATTTAACGTTTGTATTTGAGTTATAGTTTGTGTATATTGGAGTTATGTTAAATTTAAAGATGGTGCAGGATAAGATTTAGTTTAATTTAGAGTCCAAACAAAAATGTTGTAGATATAACTCCAGATAATAAAATTATTATATACAAAATATTATTACCTGGAGTTATAGCTACAACACTTCTGTTTGTACTTTTACTGTTCACATGGTGGTGATCTTGTGGCGATGCAGTAGGTGTAGTACATGGTTCGTATGGGGGCTTGAATACGTTGAAAAGTACTTTAAATAAATAAATTCTTTACAACAGCCCTGGAATTGCCAGGCCGCCCCTCGAAAACTAAACACATCATCTCGGAAGTTCTTCTTTACGACACAAAAGAATAGAAGCTTCGAGATTTGTTTTGTGGCATACAGATCCCATTTTCGACAGTTTGGTAATGGCGTCCCAGGCGACCTTTGTCCTCATCACGACTGAATAAATATTTATTAAAAAAAGCTTATGAGGACTGTATTGTACCAACAGAAACAATGCCAAGCGTTCAGTGTACATTTAAAGTGGAATGGCAGGAGAACAAAGACTACAATGATTGGATAGATGTCATTTTGCAAGGCATGCGACAAAAACATTGCAGTTGATGCTCTGGGGGAGGAGCATTAAAGTTTCACATAAAATCACTCAAAAAACATGTAAACACTTTAATGAACCAAGGAGCATGAGGGTGGTCTGATTATGGACTTTTGCAAAGGACATGCACTCGGAACAACCGCCACAAGCACTAACGAGCGTTACCATGATGACGCCTCTTGGATCCTCAACCAGTACAGATGTTGACCCGAAGCCAAAGGTGAAGAAAGTGTTTACATATGATTTACAGTTATATTTACATTTAAGAAAGTCAGTGGCTGTCTTGTTCCATCCATCTCAACCATTCGTGCCACTGCTGACGAGTAGCCTCCACAATCTACTCCATGCCATTCGATCTTGTGCTTTCTGCATCCACATGCTACCAGCCTTCGCTTCTATTTCATTTCTCCATCTCCTCTTTGGTCTACCTTTTGCTCTATTCCCCTCTCTTGGTTGCCACTCGGTTGTTTTCTTTGCCCATCTGTTGTTTTCCATCCGGGCAAGATGTGCTGCCCACTGGCCTTTAGAGAGTTCGACTTTCTCAATGATGTCCATCACTTTAGTTCTTGATCTTATAACCCCATTTCTGATCTTGTCCTTCCAAGTGATGTTCAGCATTGCTCTTTCCATAATTCTCTGCGCCACAGCAACTTTATGCTTCTGACGATTTGTTAGCGACCACATCTCGGCTCCAAAGGTCATTGCTGGTAGTATGACCATGTCCATAATCTTTTTTTAGGCATCCTCCTATCCTTTAGGAAGTTGCTTTATTGGCCGAATCGTTTCCGTCCTGATGTTATTCCTTGATCGATCTCCTTGGTCATCTCATTTCCTGGTGTTCCGAAATACTTATACTGGTTCACCTCTTCTAGATTTTCTCCGTAAATGGATATCCCTTGTCTCTGTAATCATCTTGCCACTTCATTGCACATGATCTTGGTTTTCTTCTTGTTCGTCTTCATGCCGACTTTTTTCCTTCTTTTGTTCAGATTGTTCAGTAGATTCTCCAGCTCTTCCTCCGTCTTCGCGAACAAGATGATATCATCCGCAAATCGTAGATTGTCAAGTCTCTCTCTATTGATGTTGATTTTGGTTTAAATGTCTATCCCAGGGGTCGGCAACCTTTAACACTCAAAGAGCCATTTCGACCCGGTTTCCACGGAAAAGACAACACTGGGAGCCGCAAACACTTTTTGACATCTGAAATGAATATGTTCGCATATATATAAATATATCTCTCATGCGTTCAAACTCCGACACCCATATATCTCTGTCAGCTATGTCAGCCAGCTCCAGCTCAAGATCAGGTTGACTTACACCTGCAAATGCAGACACATTTAACAGGGATAGGTCGATGGTCAGGGGAGCGACGGGGAAGGATAATGTAGCTTTTTCCTCTCTGAACTCTTGGAATCGTTTTCCAAACGATGCTTGCATTGTAGCGATTGCAGACTGCAAATACTCTGAATTTATCACCTTGTTCGCTTGTTTGAACTCCCTTAAGGAGGGGAAGTGAGACAGTGTTCCTCTCTCTAAATCTCTCACAAACACTGTCAGCTTGCGCTCAAACGCCAACACCTCTTCCAGCATGTGTAGCGCTGTGCCTCCTCTCCCCTGAAGAGTTGTATTCAGCGCTTTCAGGTTCGCCGTCATGTCCACCATGACATACAGCTTTTCCAGCCACTCTTGCCGTTCCAGCTCAGGAAAGGTGAGTCCTTTGCTGCTCATGAAAGTCTTCACCTCTCCCAGACATGCAGCAAAGCGTTTCAGCACTTCTCCTCTGGACAGCCACCGCACTCTGTTATGCATCAGATCAGAGTACGTGCCACCTCATCCAGTAATGAACGAAACTGAAGGTGATTTGAACCTTTTGCAAATGAATCTGCCCATGCATCATTAAATGCTCTGTTTTCTTCAAATATTTTTCTTTTCTTAGATTTATCCATCCGTGGCCTACCTAGGGTTGAAAGTCTCGATAAATGTACGGCGTTTTGGCGGGCTGTCGGAGAAGTGTGACGCATATTTTAAGCGATGAAAAATAATACAATCTATATACATTATTTTATTTTAATATTTACAGATCACAATAATCATACAATTTACAGCTACAATTAAACAAACGAACAGACACAAATAAAATACTTTAAGATATTGTGCAGTTTTGGTGTTGCTGGGCTTTCCGCGCATGCCGGCTGTCAAATCTGCCTGCTGACACGTCAAGTGCTGTCGACGTTGTGTTGAACATGTCACAATAAAAGTAGCTGTCAGTTGTCCATTGCACAGCAGACAGAAGCAGTGTATTAATTGTTCTACTCAGCTCCCTACAATATACTTAAAATCTGATACTTGCAATTTATTTTCCCGAGCCATGCAGAGCCGCAGCATAAGGATGAAAGAGCCGCATGCGGCTCCGGAGCCGCGGGTTGCCGACCCCTGGTCTATCCTCTTAAAGATCTCCTCGACTGCTGATGTACACATAACTGGTGACAATGTGTCGCCTTGTCAGACACCTTTCATAATGTTGATTTTTCTGCTTAACTTTTCTGTTCTGATTTGTGCTGTGCCTCCCCTGAAGGTTTCTTTCAGGATGTTGATATATTTCTTTTGAATACCATGTTTTCTTAGAGCTTCAAACACTGCCTTATGTTGTATAGAATCAAATGCTTTCTCGTAGTCCACATACGCCATATATAGTGGTATTTTGTACTCATTGGTCTTCTTCAGTACAGTCAGCCCCCTACTTACGAAATTAATCCGTTCCGGCGCCTTTTTCGTAACGTGGGAGTTTCATAAGTAGGGGCGCATTTTACATGTAAAACGCCTGATTCATTCCAAGGCTCCCAAGACTATCTCATAAACCCTTTAAAAATGATAAAAGTACACCAATTTTGGATGAAATATGTGTTAAAAGCAAAAGAAAATTATTTATTAAACCATTTAAACATTTTATTAACATTTATTAATTAAACCATTATTAAACATTTTTTATTACACACACACACCTGTCTCTCTCTCTGTCTCTCTCTCTCTCACACACACACACACACACACACACACACACACACACACACACACAATACAATACGCATCGAATGTGTATTGTATACACATTAAATGTTTATTGTAGTGCTGCGGGCCACGCCCACATGCAGGACACCTGGACCATTTTAAGACATGGAATTCAAAGCACATTCCCTGCTTGACAGATCGGCGGTCCAAACTCAAATTTAACTTGATTCCTTGAGGGATCGGAGGTCTATGAGCCACATTTATTAAACATTTACTGAATTAAACAACTTGAAAAACTAAACTAAAGAGTTAAGCCTCCTTCTGTCTCTATCTCTCTTTCTCACTCTCTGTCTCTCTCTCTCTCTCTCACACACACACACACACACACACACACACACACACACACTCTCTCTCTCTCTCTCTCACTCACACACGCACGCAACAGCTGACGGAACAATTCTATTTAAATGTTTAAATGGACGGGATGTTTTATTTAAAGCGGAATTACAGTACCTGTTTGAAAGATCAGAGGTCTTCATTCAATATTAACTTGCTTCCTTGCGAGATCGGAGGTCTTCTCCCACAGAGCACTCTGTTTTAATATCGTGCAGAAATGATCACCTCCGTCACTGTATTTCCACTTTAAGATCTCCTTCTGGTTCAATATCATCCCGATTGTAGAGGGGTTTCGGCGATAACGAAATATAATGCTGCATGATCAATCTCAAAACAAGCCAACAGTCAACTCTCCTTCACTCGTGTGACAAACAGGAAGTATGGGTACAGGAAGTTCAGCTGCGTCATCCCTCCTAGCCAATGGGAGGCCTGCGGGGTGGGATGTTGGGAGACAGCCAATGAGAGAGCAACTCGCACATCGTGAGAAATTTTGATTGGCGCATTTGAATTTTGAATGTCGGATTTCGTAAGAGGATGTTGTTTTCGTATCCCGGGGACGAAAACTTAGAAAATGTTTTATGTAACCCAGAATTTTCGTACCCGGGGGGTTTTGTAAGTAGGGGGCCGACTGTACTTGCGTGACTGTTTGCAAATGGTCTATGGTGGAGTGACCTTTGCAGTAGGCAGCCTGTTTTGGTGGCTGATGATCATCTAGCGTGGTGTTAAGTCTATTTTTCAGAATCTTCATGAATAACTTGTATATGTGGGGCAGCAAGCTGATTGGTCTATAGTTTGCAAGGTCTTTCTTGTCTCCCTTCTTGAAGATCAGTGTGATCATGGCATTTTTCCACTTTTTGGGCACTTCTTTCCTTATCACCATGTTGAAAAGTTCCTTGATTTTCTTCCGTACAATTTCTCCTCCGGCTTTCAACATTTCGATCACTACTTGGTTCTCTCCTGGTGCTTTGCAGTTCTTTATTTCCTTCACGGCGTGTTCTATTTCGCTGTCTAGGATGGGTGGTACCTCCTCTTCTTATGCTGGGATGATGTTCTGGGCTGCTTCCTTGCAGAGATTTTCAGAAAATTCCACACATCTCTCAAGAATTCTCTGTTAGTGATGATGATTCTGTCTTGTTCTCTCAGTAATGGTATTAGAATCTTGCAACCTTCTCTACTGTCGGTGGCTCCTTGCAGGCCTCTTCCCTTCTCAATAGCCTCCTTAACTCTCATCGTGCTATGTTCTCTGATGTCGTCTCTCATTAGCTTCCTGAAGGTTTTACATAGCTTGGCGTACTCAATTTTCTGCCTTGTATTCTTGTCTTTCCTAGCCATTTGCCTTCTCTTTTGCAGTAACTCTTTTGTTTTTGGCTTCAACTTTTCTCTTCCATGTTTTGCAACTTTCCCTGCTGTTTCCAGTGAGCACTCCTGGATGATTTCTGTGATCTTTTCTGTCATCTCTTCAGTATCTTCTTCTGTTGTTAGCACCTCAAAGCGATTCTGAAGCTTCAGCCGGAATTCTTCGGTCTTAGTCATCAAATCGTCAAAGGTTGATTTTGGGCTTTCCAGTTTTTGCCATTTTGCTTCTTTCCAGTATCACATTAAGCCTATCTTGCTGCGAACCATCCTATGATCGCTTCCAACATTCACTCTCTGGATGGCCTCGATGTTTTGGACGACATTTCTATTACTCATGATACAGTCAATCTCGTTCTTCACCATTCCGTTAGGACTCTTCCATGTCAATTTCTTGTTCTTTCGCTTCCGAAAGAAGGTGTTCTCCATCCTCAGATTCCGGGATGTTGCAAATTGCACCAATCTTGTTCCTCTTTCATTTCGTTCTCCAAGGCCAAAAGATCCAACAGTTTTTCCTTCACCCTGTTGCTGCTGTCCGACCTTCACATTGAAATCGCCCATGATTATCTTATCATGACTCTTGTTCTTCTCAATGATAATGGCTACTTCCTCGTACAACTCTTCAGCCACTTCATCATCGTGGCTTGTTTTATGTGCATACACTTGGACCACTTGTAGACTGTACTTGCAATTTTTTCTCAGTGAGAGCGATGCTACTCTCTTACTCGTTCCTTCATATTCCAGTATGCGGTCTTTAATCTTCTTGTTCACCAAGAAACCGACTACTCCAATGGACTCCTCTCCTCCCTTCGTGTACATCACATATCCGCTCTGTAGCTCCTCAAGCTGTTCGCCTTTCCTTCTTGTCTCTGCTATTCCGATGATATCCCATTTGAAACTTGCCTTCTCCGGTTCATGTTCTACCTCCTCTCCTTTCTCCTGATTCTTCAATGTATGTAGATTTTAAGTACATATGGAAAGTATTGTTTTTGGAACCCGGGGATTCTTAGCACCCTCTGCCTTTTGGCTGCCGGGGACTGAGGGCCGTCTCGAATTGCATTTAGTCATGATGTGGGGTTGAACCATAACTCGCCGCGCTGGTTCGGTGCGTGTTGGTGAGTGGAGCATCGCAGTACAGGAACCAGGATCCAGGCTCGCTGGTCTGCCTCCTGGTGTTCTTCAGCAGCCGTTGTCCACAGTTCAGCTCTTCTGCTCGCTGAGGATAATAGTGCTGCTGCTGCCGCCCAGCACTATGACTAGACTTATTTGAAAGGTGGTCATATTCGCCTTGTCACAGGTTCGTACCTTGTTGGTTTTGAGCGTCCTTCAAGCATCATCTTAAAGCACCTCTTGCCTGGTAAACCTGTCACTGTTGGTCCGCGGCTGCTTATTTGATTCACAGATAACCTTCTTTTCAGAAGGCCATTCCACTATCCGCCACCTGTGGACGCGCCCTTTACCAGTCAGCTCTGGTTGCCAATCAAGGGAGGGGGTTGTCTTGTTAGAGTTTATTAAAATTATTGCATTTGTTCCAGCAGAATCATTTAAATGACTTTTATTTACTCATTACATTGAACATGTTGTAGTTGACATTTTAAGAACGTAGATTTATTAATTTACAGGATATTAAAAATACAGTGGTACCTTGACTTATGAGTGTCTTTAATAATGAATTTTCCATGATACAAGCTTCGATCCACCAAAAATCTGCCCCCCCCCCCTCCCCACAGTGCCCTGTGCGACTATAAATAGTGTTTACTGCACTTCATATCGTTTGTTCGGTGCTTTTTCCCTGCACCATACGGAACACAGTGAACGTGCCACTGCCACCTACTGTAGAGGATGCGCATTGCACAATCACACTTAATTCTAGTACAGTAAAACAAGCATGTTCCCCAGAGTCATACGTGCCCCCCCCCCAGGCATCACACCGCACCCCCCCACTATTTGAGCAGCACTGGCCTTGTGGGACCTCAGCACTGGCCTTGTGGGACCTCAGCACTGGCTTTGTGGGAGCTCACTACAAGCCTTTCCTCGCTGACATTTGTAGCGTGCACATGCAAAAAATTCTCCTCCTTCTCTGTTACGCACCACCTCAATGCCTGCCCACGTAACATCTTTGCCACAGTTGATGATCAGAAGGGTTAGTTGACTTATTGTTTATTCTTGTTTTAATATTATTTATTGTTAATTACAGTACAGTAGGCCCTTGACTATTCGCGGTTTTGCACCCACGGTTTGAGTATTCGCTGACTGCCGAGCAACCGGCACGTGATTCAAATTCAGCCAATGGCTGTCCTCCTTTCTCCTGATTGGTTGTTAGCTCATGTCCCGCCCCTTTTCCCACGTTCGCGCACAAGTTGTCAATGAGCCTCTTTTTGTGTGTGTTTTAATGACCAGTTAAGCTCCATGATACCACTCAAACACTATGCGTCTTCTCTGGCTAAGCGATAGAAAACCCTGGATGTCTCTTCTGAAGAAATAAGACTTTCTCCTGAGAAACAATGGTTTTCTCTGAACTGTTGTATTAAAATCTTTTTCAATTATTATTCCAGTACAGTACCTAAGTTCATGTTTATGTGTGAGATTTTATGTTCTGCAGCATGTTTAACAAACGATACCAAAAGGATGAACTTTATTACAGTACTCTTCATGTCCTTTTACATTGATGTTGGAGTGACGTCTCCAAGATGGCGCTGCCCAGAGGGCGACGTCGTGGAGTTCTCAGAGTCAAATTGTTTCTTTCTTCTTTTTAATTTGTTTTATTTGTTCATGTTTTGCTCTATGCTTGTCTACGACCGGTCGACTCTACTACAGCTATAAGATTGGATTTTTAATTAGATGATTCGCCCTGGTGACCCCTGAAAAGGGGAAAAAGCTAAAAGGAAACTACTACATGTTCATCTTTAACATATGTGAGGCGCTCCACCGAATGTAGATGCTTGTTGCAAGTGATGTGTGGTGCTTCTGAGACGAAGCGCGGCTTATTCGGTCTTCCGATCTTTCAAGTGAGCAAGTGCGCGTTGAATACTTGTTTAGTACTCAACCTTCACTTTCTCATTTGTAAGATCGGAAGTCCGGATAAGCCACGCTTTGTCTCACAAGCATCATACGTCACTTGTGACAAGCGCCTACATTCGGTGGAGCACCTCACATATTAGGTCAAATATGCGTGTTTGTGTCAGGTTATGAGTTTGGGAGGTGGTTGGAACTGATTAATTGGTTTTCTATTATTTCCGATGTGAATTTTTGTTTTATCTAACGAACATTTTGACTTACGAGCTCCCTCGTAACGGATTAATTTTGTAAGTCAAGGTACCACTGTATTGTGTTTCACTCTTTGAAAGTCAGAAACGGTATTTCTTGTTTTATTTTACTCATTTAAACATGTCTTTAAAAAGAACATTTGTTCCTTTGAAAGTGCACGTTGATAGATTTTGCAAAAAGGATGGAAATGGCCATGGTAAATACTTTCTTCCAGAAGAGACAGGAGCATAGGGTGACTTATAAAAGCGGAGGTAGGAGCACACAGGTAGACGACATCCTTTGTAGGCGATCTAATTTGTAGGAAGTCAGTGACTGCAAAGTAGTAGTGGGTCAGAGTGTTGCCAAACAGCATAAGATGGTGGTGTGTAGGATGATGCTGATGGTGAGGAAGGTGAAAAAGGCAAAGGCAGAGCAGAAGACAAAGTGGTGGAAGCTGAAAAAGGAAGAGTGTTGTGTCGTCTTCAAGGAGGAGTTGAAACAGGCCTTGGGTGGTCAGGAAGTGCTTCCAGATGACTGGACAACTACAGCTAATGTAATGAGGAAGTGCAGAAGTGCGTACAGCTAAGAAGAAGTTGGACATTGAGAGGACCGAAGAGAGTAAGCAGGAGTATAGGGATACACAGCGTAAGGCAAAGGTAGCATTGTCAAAGGCCAAACAGATGACTTGTATGCTAGGTTGGACAGTAAGGAGGGAGAAAATGATTTATATAGGTTGGTAAAGCAGAAAAATAGAGATGGGAAGGACGTGCAGCAAGTTAGAATGATTAAGGACAGAGAGGAAACTGTATTGACTGATGACAGAAATGTGCTGGGAAGATGGAAAGAGTACTTTGAAGAGCTGATGAATGAGTAAAATGAGAGAGAACAAAGAGTAGAAGAGGTGACTGTTGAGGACCCGGAAGTAGCAAAGATTGGTAAGGGTGAAGTGAGGAGGGCATTGAAGAGAATGAAGAGTGAAAAGTCAGTTGGTCCTGATATACAGCGAGAGGTATGGAAGTGTCTAGGAGAAGTAGCAGTAGATTTTCTGACAAGAACATTCAACAAGGCCTTAGAGTGTGAGAGGATGCTGAAGGAATGGAGAAGTGTGATGGTGCCCATTTTTAAGAACAAGGGAGACATGCAGAGTTGTGGCAACTGTAGAGGGATAAAGTTGATGAGCCATACGAGGAAGTTATGGGAAAGAATAGTGGAAGCTAGACGAAGGGCAGAGGTCAGCATTTGTGAACAGCAGTTTGGTTTCATGCCAAGAAAGAGCACCACAGATGCAGTGTTTGCTTTGAGGATGTTAATTGAGAAATACAGAGAAGGTCAGAAAGAGCTGCGATTGTGTCTTTGTGGATCTGGAGAAAGCATATGACAGGGTATCGAGAGAGGAACTGTGGTATTGCATGAGGAATTCCGGACTGGCAGAGAAGTATGTTAGAGTGGTGCAGGACATGTATGAGAGATGTAAGACAGCGGTGAGGTGTGCTGTCGGTGTGACAGAAGAGTTCAAGGTGGAGGTGGGACTGCATCAAGGGTCAACTCTGAGCCCCTTCTTGTTCGCTATGGTGATGGACAGGCTGACCGACGAGGTTAGACAAGATTCCCCATGGACTATGATGTTTGCAGATGACATTGTGGTCTGCAGTGAGAGCAGAGAACAAGTGCAGGAAAATCTAGAGAGGTGGAGGTATGCCTTGGAAAGGAGAGTAATGAAGCTGAGTTTCAGTAAGACCGAATACATGTGTGCGAACGACAAGGACCCAAGAGGAACAGTGAGGTTACAGGGAGCACAGATCAAGAAGGTGGAGGATTTTAAATTCTTTGGCTCATCAGTCCAGGGCAATGGAGACTGTGGAAGAGAGGTGAAGAAGCGTGTGCAGACAGGTTGGAATGGTTGGAGAAAAGTGTCCGGTGTGATGTGTGATAGGAGGGTATCGGCAAGAATGAAAGGGAAAGTGTACAAGACGGTGTTGAAGCCAGCGATGTTGTATGGTTTAGAAACAGTAGCCCTGGGGATAAGACAGGAGGCAGAGCTGGAGGTTGCAGAGATGAAAAATGTTGAGGTTCTTTTTGGGAGTAACAAGAATGGATAGGATCAGGAATGAGCACATCAGAGGGACAGCACATGTTAGATGTTTTGGAGATAAAGTCAGAGAGGCTAGATTGAAATGGTTTGGACATGTACAGAGGAAGGATAGTGAGTATATTGGTAGTAGTATGCTCAGCTTGGAACTACCAGGCAGAAGGCCTAGAGGACGACCAAAGAGAAGATTTATGGATGTGGTGAAGGAGGACATTAAGGTAGTTGGTGTAAGAGATGATGATGCAGAGGATAGGGTGAGATGGAGGCAGATGATTCGCTGTGGCGACCCCTGAAGGGAACAGCCGAAAGGAAAAGAAGTTGTTCCTTGGAAAGTGCTTGAATGACATTTGGCCCAATGTGTGGGAACCATGAGAAATATTTTGTGGCTCTGATGCTGAAGATTTCATCTTTAAATTTATAAAGTGTGTTTAAATAAAGAATAAAATGTGAGATTATGTAACATGGCGCATCATTAGTTAATCAGAATGTTTTTTAATCACTAAAGCGGTTCGAAAAGCAGATAAAAAAACAAATCTTGTAAATATTTGTGACGTGAGGGTTAGATGACGAGGTTGGTGTGTTGAGTGCTGCTGTGAGAATTTACTCTAATGTACAGTAAAACCTCCGCTGACGAACGCTTAAGCTCACGAACTTTTCGCCTCAAGAACATTAAATTTGTGAGAATATAGTCTCTGCTGACGAACTAGTTTTCGGCGTACGAATCAAACCACGCGGTCGAACAGCGCCACGGTGGCTGCTCCGAGAAGCTGATGCACGCTCACGGCGTCACAGTTCGTCACCCCCTTTCTTTGAATGCGGAAGTGGTTTGTGTTTGCTAGACATTTTGGACCATATTGAGTGTACTTTTGCTATTATGGGACCGAAAAAGACCCCACCACAGGCGGAGATCATTGAAAAACACGAACGAGGTGTGCGTTTGTGTGACTCAGCGTCCCAGTACCAGTACGCTAAGTCTACCATTGCTCCCATCCTTAAGAACAAGGAAGCTATTAAGGGTGCGTGTGTGGCTATGCGTGTTTCCAAACAGTAGGCGTTTCCAAACACTCCTTCCAAACAGTAAGTCCCTCCCTCCCTCCTCCTCCCACTCCATTCCATCAAGCCATCAACTACCATCACAAAGGGAAATAAAACGACTTTATTATACAGTACAGTTTATTTCTTTAATTACAATACAATAGCACATTTATTATACATAAAATAAGGTATATTTTTGTGTAGTTTTAAGGCTTATGTAGTAGAAAATTATGTTTTATGGGGACCTGGGAACGGATTATTCTCATTTTAATGGTTTCTTATGGGAAATAAATGTTCGGAAGACGAACTTTTCGCCTTACACACACTTTCTGGGAACCAATTATGTTTGTGAGCTGAGGTATCACTGTATTGGTTAAACACGGTAATGAATCTGACTGGATGATGCTCGTGGTCAGCGGATTAACTTCATGCACTGTTGAGTCCACGCACTGAAAACCGACCCGCTTTGTGCTGATCCTGTTCGACTTGGGGCTTATTTCTTGAAAAACATTTTTATGACTTGTTTGCATGTGGCTCTTAAATCAGGAGAAAATTTTCTGTCAGCTGGTGTGTGTGTGTGTACGTGTGTGCGTGTGTGTGTTTTCCCTTCATACCCAGGGTTGTGTGTGGCGCTTTTAAATATAATTTTAAAAAGTTTGACAGTGATTTGAAAAGCAAATCTCACAATTTAGTTTACTTTGAGTGTGACATGATGTCACAAGTGTGTGTACAAGATTCTCTCTCTCTCTCTCTCTCTCTCTCTCTCTCTCTGTCTCTCTCTGTGTGTAGAGATGTGTAAATACACAAATTATCTACGATGACTTGATAAATAAATGTTTTAGATTCACTTCCTGAACGTATTTCTGGAATCAGTATGACTGACAGGTTCCAGAAATACGTTCAGGAAGTGAATCGTTTCCTCTCAGCGGCTCACATAATTCTCAACCTGCCTCGGATATCTGAGTGACGATCATGCTGTGGCTGGTGGTCAGCTTGGTGGTTTTGGGTCAAATGGGACTGAATCCATCCTTCCACCTCTGTCTTCCATTTCATCCTCCACTTCTGTAAATTACCTGCTGCCACTCTTCCTCAGACATTATTCTGTCTGCCCAAGTGAAGAAGAGATGAGTAATAACATGCCTCCGTCGTGGCCCTGAAATGAGTCGAGGCAAGTGCGGGAGAGCTGGTGAAATTGCATTTCTGCTTGAAGGCCAGGGCATTTTTTCTGTTTTATTTCTTCTTCCTCCTTCGACTGTTGTTGTGTTATTATTCTCTCCTCCTGCTCATGAAAGAGCTCCGGGGAGAATTTTTTTCTGTCCCAAAGCCATAATAGTTGAGTATAACAACAGCGACAGAGAAGAAAGAAAATCCATTAACTGCTCTCTCTGTTAGCATGGAGACCTTCAGCTTGAGTACCTGAGGCCCCCTGTGAGGAGACTTGACCTCCCCGAGACAGACTCTACCTTTCAAACACAGCTGGCCCGCCCTTGTTTGAGCAAATTAAAATCTTTCTCTTCTTTATTCCTGAACTCAATACGCACCAGATACGCCTCACATCACCGTTTTAACCACTGCTCAGCTTCACAGCACTCTGAACAGGAGGAGGTGGATGCGGATGATGAGGAGGATGATGTTGAGCATGAGGAGGAGGATGGGAATGAAGAGGATAATTGAGGAGAGTGAGGATGAGCAGGATGGTGAGAATCAGGTGGATGATGCGGGGATAATTGAGGATTAGGAGAATGATAGTGAGGAGGATGATAGGAGGATGAAGGTGATGAAGAGGATGGTGATGATGAGGAAAATGAGGATGAGGAGGATGGTTAGGAGGACTGTGAGTATGAGGATAGTGATGAGTAGGAGAAAGAGAATGATGGTAAGGAGGAGGAAGACCATGAGGATGATGGTGACGAGAAGGAAGCGAATCAGGATGATGGTAAGGAGGAGAAAGACGATGATGAGGATGATGTGACAAGGAGGATATTGAGAATGAGGATATGAGGAGGATAGTGAGGATGGTCATGTTTATAGTGAGGAGGATGAAGGAGATGAAAGTACTGAAGTGTGATGTCATGCTTCTACGGTATTGGTTTTGTCGGATTGAAAAAACATTAAAAAAGGCATTGATGGCATATCTGAACGATGTGTGTCAGTGTAAAAGTGTCTGTTGTTTAGTTTCAGGATGTAACCATCAATCAGGGAGGTGCTTGAACTACTTCAACTTTCAGTGTTCACTAAATATAAACTACACATTTCATCATGGATTTCTTTTATTGCCATTCAGAACAGATTAGATGAAACATTAAACTCTGTGTTATTGCTCTCTGTGTGTGTGTGTGTGTGTGGAGGAATGAGTGCTTTGACTGTGACACCATGTGCATGGTGCTGCTTCACTGATTTCTAGGACAGCATATACGGAGGAAGTGTGTGTGTGTGTGTGTGTGTGTGGTGAAGATGTCGACCTCAGATGGCAGCCTTGTGGATTTTTTTATGCCTTGTGGTCACAGGGTTCTAATAAATGAAGACATTTGGTGTTGCTGATCTTTCCTCTTGAAAAGAGAGAGCTGGCTGACATGATGCAGAGGAGGAAGGTGGACATACTGTGTGTTCAGGAGACCAGGTGGAAAGGTCGCAAGGCTAGAAGCATAGGAGCAGGGTTTAAGCTGTTTTATCACGGTGTGGATGGGAAGAGAAATGGAGTCGGAGTCATCTTGAAGGAGGAGTTTGCCAGGAATGTTCTAGAAGTGAAAAGAGTGTCAGACAGAGTGATGAGTCTCAAGTTAGAAATTAAAGGTGTGATGGTCAATGTTGTTAGTGCTTATGCCCCACAGACAGGATGTGAGCGAGAAGAGAAGGAGAGATTCTGGAGGGAGTTAGATGAAGTGATGCAGAGTACCCCCAGAGGTGAAAGAGTGGTCATTGGGGCAGACTTCAATGGACATGTTGGTGCAGGAAACAGAGGGGACGAGGAAGTGATGGGTAGGTTTGGTATCCAGGACAGGAACGCAGAAGGACAGATGTTGATCGATTTTGCAAAAAGGATGGAAATGGCTGTGGTGAATACTTTCTTCCAGAAGAGAGAATAGCATAGGGTGACTTATAAAAGTGGAGGTAGGAGCACACAGGTAGACTACATCTTGTGCAGGCGATGTAATTTAAAGGAAGTCAGTGACTGCAAAGTAGTAGCGGGTGAGAGTGTTGTCAAACAGCATAGGATGGTGGTGTGCAGGATGATGCTGATGGTGAGGAAGGTGAAGAAGGCAAAGGCAGAGCAGAAGACAAAGTGGTGGAAGTTGAAAAAGGAAGAGTGTCGGGTTGTCTTCAAGGAGGAGTTGAAACAGGCTTTGGGTGGTCAGGAAGTGCTTCCGGATGACTGGACAACTACAGCGAATGTGATCAGGGAGACAGGTAGGAGAATACTTGGTGTGTCATCTGGAAGGAAAGTAGATAAGGAGACTTGGTGGTGGAATGAGGAAGTGCAGGAGTGTGTACAAAGGAAGAGATTAGCTAAGAAGAAGTGGGACATTGACAAAACCGAAGAGAGTAAACAGGAGTACAGGGAGACACAGCGTAAGACAAAGGTAGCAGTGTCAAAGGCCAAACAGAGCGCGTTTGATGACTTGTATGCTCGGTTGGAAAGTAAGGAGGGAGAATATGATTTATACAGGTTGGCACAGCAGAGAAATAGAGATGGGAAGGACGTGCAGCAAGTTAGATTTATAAAGGACAGAGAGGGAAATGTATTGACTGATGACAGAAGTGTGCTGGCAAGATGGAAAGAGTACTTTGAAGAGCTGATGAATGAGGAAAATGAGAGAGAAAAAAGAGTAGAAGAGGTGACTGTTGAGGACCAGGAAGTAGCAAAGATTAGTAAGGGTGAAGTGAGGAGGGCATTGAAGAGGATGAAGAATGGAAAGGCAGTTGGTCCTGATGACATACCGGTGGAGGTATGGAAGTGTCTAGGAGAGGCAGCAGTAGATTTTCTGACAAGAACATTTAACAAGGTCTTAGAGAGTGAGAGGATGCCAGAGGAATGGAGGAGAAGTGTGCTGGTGCCCATTTTTAAGAACAAGGGAGATGTGCAGAGTTGTGGCAACTACAGAGGGATAAAGTTGATGAGCCATACGATGAAGTTATGGGAAAGAATAGTGGAAGCTAGACTAAGGGCAGAAGTCAGCATTTGTGAACAACAGTTTGGTTTCATGCCCAGAAAGAGCACCACAGATGCAGTGTTTGCCTTGAGGATGTTAATGGAGAAGTACAGAGAAGGTCAGACGGAGCTGCATTGTGCCTTTGTGGATCTGGAGAAAGCATATGACAGGGTGCCGAGAGAAGAACTGTGGTATTGCATGAGGAAGTCTGGAGTGGCAGAGAAGTATGTTAGAGTGGTGCAGGACATGTATGAGAGATGTAAGACAGTGGTGAGGTGTGCTGTCGGTGTGACAGAAGAGTTCAAGGTGGAGGTGGGACTGCATCAAGGGTCAGCTCTCAGCCCCTTCTTGTTCGCTATGGTGATGGACAGGCTGACAGACGAGGTTAGACAAGATTCCCCATGGACTATGATGTTTGCAGATGACATTGTAATCTGTAGTGAGAGCAGAGAACAAGTGCAGGAAAATCTAGAGAGGTGGAGGTATGCCCTGGAAAGGAGGGAATGAAGATTAGCCTCAGTAAGACAGAATACATGTGCATGAATGCCAAGGACCAAAGAGGAACGGTGAGATTACAGGGAGCAGAGATAAGAAAGGTGGAGGATTTTAAGTACTTAGGCTCAACAATCCAGAGCAATGGAGAGTGTGGAAAAGAGGTGAAGAAGCGTGTGCAGGCAGGTTGGAATGGTTGGAGAAAAGTGTCCGGTGTGATGTGTGATAGGAGGGTATCGGCAAAAATGAAAGGAAAAGTGTACAAGACGGTGTTGAGGCCAACGATGCTGTATGGGTTAGAAACAGTGGCCCTGGGGAAAAGACAGGAGGCAGAGTTGGAGGTCGCAGAGATGAAAACATTGAGGTTCTCTTTGGGAGTAACGAGGATGGATAGGATTACGAATGAGCACGTCAGAGGGACAGCACATGTACTAGATTGAGATGGTTTGGACATGTACAGAGGAGGGATAGTGAGTATATTGGTAATAGGATGCTGAGGCTGGAACTACCAGGCAAAAGGCCTAGAGGAAGACCAAAGAGACGATTCATGGATGTGGTAAAGGAGGACATGAAGGTCGTTGGTGTAAGAGAAGAAGATGCAAAGGATAGGGTGAGATGGAGGCAGATGATTCGCTGTGGCGACCCCTGAAGGGAAAAGCCGAAAGGAAAAGAAGAAGAAGAAGCAGGGACGTGGGAGCAAGCATGTCGGAGCAGAGTAAGTATGGTGGAGCAGCCTTGGTAGATGGGAGCGAGTACAGCTGAGCAGCAAGGATAGATGGGAGCGGGTACAGCGGAACAAGTAGATGGGAACAGATCAAGTACGGAGGAGCAATGCGAGTATGGAGGAGTGAATCGAGTAGATGGGAGGAAGTACAGAGGAGCGGAGTGAGTAGATGGAAGCAGCACGAGTGCAGAGGACCGAAAGCGAGTAGATGGGAGCAGACTGAGTAGATAGGAGTGAGTATGGCGGAATGAGTAGACCAGAGTGAGTATAACGGGGCAGAGGGAGTAGGGTAGGAGCAGATCTGGTAGATAGGAACAAATACATATTAGCGAGTACAGCCAAGTGGAGCTGATAGATAGGGGCAAGTACGGCGGGATGGAGAGCGTGGTTAGGAGTGAGTACGGCGGAGCGGATCTGGTAGATAGGAGTGAGTACGGTGGAGCGAATAAATATGAGCGAGTATGACAGAGTGAGTAGATAGGAGCGAGTACGGCAGAGAGGAGTAAGAAGATACGAGCGAGTACGGAGGAACAGAGCGAGTAGATATGAGCGAGTACGGAGGAGTGGAGCAAGTAGATAAAAGCGAGTATGGAGGAGCAGAGCAAGTAGATAGGAGCAAGTACGGATGAGCGAGTACGGAGGAGCGGAGTGAGTAGATACGAGCAAGTACGGAGGAGCGAAGCGAGTAGATAAGAGCGAGTACGGAGGAGTGGAATGGGTAAATAGGAGCGAGTATGGAATAGCGGAGCGAGTAGATAGGAGCGAGTACGGAGGAGCGGAGCGAGTTGCAGAGCGAGTAGATAGGATTGAGTACAGCGGAGCAGAGGGAGAAGATCGGAGCGAGTATGGCTTCTCAAGTTGATAGGAGCAAGTACAGCGGAGCGAGGAGATAGGAGCAAGTACCGCGGAGTGAGTGGATAGGAGCGAGTACGGCAGAGTGGAGTGAGTAGACAGGAGCGAGTACGGAGTAGCAGAGTGAGTAGATAGGCGCGAGTACAGTTGGAGTCTAGTGAGTACGGTTGAGCGGCGTGAGTAGATATGAGCAAGTACGGCGGAGCGAACTGAGTAGATAGGAGCGAGTACAGTCGGAGCATAGTGAGTACGGTTGAGTGGAACGAGTTGATCGGAGCAAGTACAGCAGAGCAGAGCAAGTAGATCGGAGCGAGTACGGCGGAGTGAGTGGATAGGAGCGAGTACGGTGGTGCGAGTAGATAGGAGCGAAGACGGTGGAGTGGAGCAAGTAGACAGGAGCGAGTACAGAGTAGCGGAGTGAGTAGATGGGCGCGAGTACAGTCAGAGTGTAGTGAGTACGGTTGAGCGGAGCGAGTAGATATGAACAAATACAGCGGAGCGAAGCAAGTAGATAGTAGCGAGTACAAAGTAGCGGAGTGAGTAGATAGGAGCGAGTACAGTCAGAGCATAGCGAGTACGTTTGAGTGGAACGAGTTGATCGGAGTGAGGATGGAGGAGCGGAGCGAATACAGTCAGGGTGCAGTGATTACAGTCAGAGTGGCGCGAGTACAGTCGGAGCAGGTAAATGGGAGTGAGTGCAGCGAAGCAGCCTGGGTAGATGGAAGTGAGTACAGTTGAAGCAGGTAGATGAGAGCAAGTATGATGGAGCAGCCAGAGTAGATGGGAGAGAGCACAGTCGGAGCAGCCCGGGTAGATGGGAGCGATTATGGAGCGAAGCGAGACGATAGGAGCGAGTACAGTAAAGCAGGTAGATGGGAGCAAGTATGGCGGAGCAATCTGAGTAGACGGGAGCGAGTACAGTTGGAGCAGGTAGATGGCAGCGAGTACGGCCGGAGCGGATAGATGAGAGTGAGTACCGTCGGAGCTTGTATATGGGAGTGAGTACGGTCAGAGCGAGTACTGCAGAGCGGGTAGATGGCAGCGAGTACAGTCGGAGCGGGTACATGGGTGCATGTGCGGTCGGAGGAGCGCGTAGATGGGGGCGAGTGCGGAGGAGCACGTAGATGGGGGCGAGTGCGGTCGGAGGAGTGCGTAGATGGGGGGCGAGAGAGAGAGAGATTGTGTGAGTGAATGAGAGAGAGAGAGTGAGCGAGAGAGATTGAGTCTGAGAGAAATAGAGAGAGAGAGAGAAAGAGAGAGGGAAAAGAGATTGTGTGAATGAGTGAGTGAGAGATAGAAAGATTGTGAGTGCCTGAAAGACAGAGAGAGATTGTGTGTGAGAGAGAGAGATTGTGTGTGAGTGAATGAGAGAGAGATTGTGTGAGTGAATGAGAGAGAAAGAGATTGTGTGAGTGAGTGAGAGTGCATGTGTGAGAGACAGATTGTGAGTGAGTGAGTTAATGAGAAAAAGAAAGAGAGGTGAGATTGTGTGAGTGAGTGAGAGATTTTGTGTGAGTGAAAGAGTGATTGAGTGAGAGAGAGAGAGAGAGAGAAAATGTGAGTGAGTGAGAGAGAGAGACTATGAGTGAATGAGAAAGATTTTAAGAGTGAGAGATTGTGTGAGTGCATGAGAGAGAGAGAGAGAGAGAGAGAGAGAGATTGTGTGAGTGAGAGAGAGATTTTGTGAGTGAGTGAGTGACACAGAGAGAGAGAGAGAGAGAGAGAGAGAGATTGTGTGGGTTGAATGAGTGAGTGAGAGACTTGCTCCGTTTACTCGCTTTGATTGTTCTCGCTCCCATATACAAGCTCTGACGGTACTCGCTCTTATCTACCCGCTTCGCCATACTCGCTCAAAATCGACCCGGTCTGCCGTACTCGCTCACATTTAACAGCTCTATCATGCTCGCTCTCATCTACCTGCCCCGACCGTACTCGCTCCCATCTAGCAACTCCCAACGTATTCGGGCCGATCGTACTCGCTCCCATATACAAGCTCCGCCGTCCTTGCTCCCATTGATCTGCTTCGGCCGTACTTGCTCCAATCTACCCGCTCGACCGTATTTACTCCCATCTACATGCTCCGTTGAACTCACTCCCATCTACCCTCTCTGCTGAAGTTGCCCCAATCTACCCGCTCCACTGAACTGGCTCCCATCTACCTGCTCCGACCGTACTAGCTCCCATCAACCCAATCTTACCGTACTCCCTCCCATTAAATCGGTCAAACCGTATAACTCCCATCTACCAGCTACGACCGTACTCGCTCCCATCTACCCGCTCCGCTGAACTGGCTCCCATCTACCTGATCCGACCGTACTAGCTCCCATCAACCCAATCTCACGGTGCTCTCTCCCATCTAATCGGTCCAACCGTACTCGCTCCCATCGACCCACTCCGACCGTACTCACTACCGTCTGCCCACTCTTAGTGTACTCGCTCCCATCTACCCGCTCTGCCATACTCACTTTGACTGTACTCGCTCTCATTCACACAATCTCTCTCTCTCTCTATCTCGCTCTCTCTCTTTCTCCCTCTCTCTCACACTCACTCACACAATCTGTCTCACTCACTCACTCACTCGCTTTCACTCACACACACAATCTCTCTCTCTCTCTCACTCACTCACACAATCTCTCTCTTTTCTCTCACTCACTCACACAATCTTTCCCTCTTACTCACACACAATCTCTCTCTTTCTTTCTCTTTCTATCACACACCCACAATCTATCTCTCTCTCTCTCTCACACTCACTCTCTCTCTTACTGATTCACACACTCATGTTCTCTCAGACTCACTTACTCTGTCATGCTCTTTCACTCTCACTCCCTCTCTCACACATAAATATACATTCACTCACTCCTACTCACACACACACTTAACATTTACTCACACATACACTGTCACTAACTCAAACTCAGTCATACACGTTCACTCTCACACTCTCATTTCCTCACTCTATCTCACTCCTCTCACAAACACACACCAACACTCATTCAATCTTCCTCTTTCTCACACTCTCTCTCACTCACTCACTCAGTCACACTTTCTCTTTCATACACGTACACGCACTGTCTCTCCCTTTCACACACGCTCACTCACTCACATTTACTCACACACACACACACACACTCACTCACCATCTCTCCTTTTCTCACACACAATCACTCACACGTTCACTCACATTTACTCACACACTGTCACTCACTCTCCCAGTTTAAAATTAGACCCATCACTGTACAACAGTACAGCATAATTATCATTATTGATTTACAAATTACAGAGTACACTGATGCTAGGAGTCAGTTCTGTGCTGATTGGTGTTTCATGATGCTCCGATACAGAGTATGAGGTAACATTAAATTATGAAATATTTTTCCAAATGCATCATGAATGATGTGAAGGTAACACCTGGAGGAGGCAAGCACCCTTTCCAGTCTCCTTATTACTGAAGAGTTTTTATTTACTAAGATAAACTTTGTGTGTGTGTGTGTATGTGTGTGTATGTGTGTGTGTGTGTGTGTGTGTGTGTGTGTGTGTGTGTGTGTGTGTGTATTTTCCCAGTTCTGCTTGCTTTGGTGTCCCATGTGTCCTCAGTGTTTTTTGTGTTTCCTTGTTAATGGACAGATGGTGTTTCTCCCATGTGACCATACTGCATCACATACATTTCCAGATGTTAATGAATTCCAGATGCTTTCAGCTTCTTGTGTGCAGGATAAATATAAAAGAAAAAGTAATGTCTCTGTTTTTATCATGTCATTATTTATTCACTCTTACTGTTTATGTGGAAGAGAGAGCGAGAGAGAGCGCGAAATTAAAATGTTAAAATTGACTCAGGGGGAAATTGAAAGAGAAAGTTGGAACCAGTGCTGTGATGAAACTATAATTTAAATGGATGTTTATAAATATTTAATATTGGTGTCTACATTTGGCCCCATGGAAGGATGTCAATATTTTAGTGGCTGTGTGTAAATATACACATCAAAAATTATGAAACGGACATAACTGTTCACTCATTAATAAAATAATTACAGGCATTTCTGGTGCATTATTACTGTAAATTGACAATGTTTTGTAGCAGTTATTACAGTATTATTACTGTATTAGTTACTAGTATGCAGTAATGATGCTGTTCTCTGAATCTAACATTTATTTTATCCCCTCGCTGTCGTGCCAGACTAATGCAGCTGCGACGCCATGAGCTCGATTTTGTCACATTTGTGCTTACATGCCCACGGGAGTGCACAGTACACATTATGTATGATGTTTCTGTAAATTTAGACATGCAAACATTCTGGAGCTTCACTTTCAGACACTGTCTAAATATTTATGATGCAGAAAAATGGTAATTGAAGAATTAATATAATAATCACAGGAGGATATAAGTGAAGTGTTCATAATTATAAACTGTTAAATAAGGCACTCGTTATTAAAAAAAATAGTCACACAAGTATAATTTACAGCACTGAGTCCGTTCTTCATCTTTCACAAACTTTTCTTCCTCTTCCGATTGTTGTGTTATTATTCTCTCCTCCTGCTCATGAAAGAGCTCCGGGGAGAATTTTTTTTCTGTCCCAAAGCCATAATAGTTGAGTATAACAACAGCAACAGAGAAGAAAGAAAATCCATTAACTGCTCTCTCTGTTAGCATGGAGACCTTCAGCTTGAGTACCTGAGGCCCCCTGTGAGGAGACTTGACCTCCCCGAGACAGACTCTACCTTTCAAACACAGCTGGCCCGTCTTTGTTTGAGCAAATTAAAATCTTCTTTATTCCTGAACTCAATACGCACCAGATACGCCTCACATCACCGTTTTAACCGCTGCTCAGCTTCACAGCGCTCTGAACATGAGGGGGTGGATATTAAGGATTATTATGAGGAGGGAGGGTAATAGGGATGAGGAGGAGGGTAATAGGGATGGGCAGGAGGGTAATAATGATGAGGTAGGTAGGTACAGTGGTATGAGAAAGTATCTGAACCTTTTGGAATTTCTCACATTTCTGCATAAAATCACCATCAAATGTGATCTGATCTTTGTCAAAATCACACAGATGAAAAAAACAGTGTCTGCTTTAACTAAAACCACCCAAACATTTATAGGTTTTCATATTTTAATGAGGATAGCATGCAAACAATGACAGAAGGGGGAGGAATAAGTAACTGAACCATCACATTTAATATTTTCTGGCCCCCCCCTTTGGCAGCAATAACTTCAACCAGACGCTTCCTGTAGCTGCAGATCAGTCTGGCACATCGATCAGGACTAATCTTGGCCCGTTCTTCTTTACAAAACTGCTGTAGTTCAGTCAGATTCCTGGGATGTCTGGCATGAATCGCTGTCCTGAGGTCATGCCACAGCATCTCAATGGGGTTCAAGTCTGGACTTTGACTTGGTCACTCCCGAATGTGTATTTTGTTCTTCTGAAACCATTCTGAAGTTGATTTGCTTCTGTGTTTTGGATCATTGTCTTGTTGCAGCATCCATCCTCTTATTAGCTTCAACTGTCTGACAGACGGCCTCAGGTTTTCCTGCAAAACATCCTGATAAACTTTTGAATTAATTTTTCCATTAATGATTGCAAGTTGTCCAGGCCCCGAGGCAGCAAAACAGCCCCAAACCAAAATGCACCCTCCACCATGCTTCACGGTGGGGATGAGGTGTTGATGTTGGTGAGCTGTTCCATTTTTCCTCCACACATGACGTTGTGTGTTCCTCCCAAAAAAGTTCAACTTTGGTTTCATCAGTCCACAAAATATTTTGCCAAAACTTCTGTGGAGTGTCCAAGTGCCTTTTGGCGAACATTAAACAAGCAACAATTTTTTTAGACAGCAGTGGCTTCCTCCTTGGAGTCCTCCCATGAACACCATTCTTGGCCATTGTTTTACATATAGTTGATGTGTGCACAGAGATATTGGACTGTGCCAGTTATTTCTGTAAGTCTTTAGCAGACACTCTAGGTTTTTTTTTCCCTCTCAGAGTATTCTGCGCTGAACTCTTGGCATCATCTTTGGTGGACGGCCACTCCTTGGGAGAGAAGCAACAGTGCCAAACTCTCTCCATTTATAGACAACTTCTCTGACTGTTGATTGATGAACATCCAGACATTTAAAGATGGTTTTGTATCCTTTTCCAGCTTTATACAAATCAACAATTCTTGATCACAGGTCTTCAGACAGCTCTTTTGAGCGAGCCATGGTGCACATCAGACAATGCTTCTCATCAAGACATTTCTTACCAGGTGTGTGTTTTATAGTAGGCAGGGTAGCTTTAAGCCACTCATCAGTGATTGGGCACACACCTGACTTCAATTGTTTGGGGAAAAATTGGTTTCAATTGCTCTTTAAGTCTCCTTCGGCAGAGGGTTCAGTTACTTATTCCTCCCCTTCTGTCATTGTTTGCATGCTATCCTCATTAACATATGAAAACCTATAAATGTTTGGGTGATTTTAGTTAAAGCAGACACTGTTTTTTCATCTGTGTGATTTTGACAAAGATCAGATCACATTTGATGGTGATTTTATGCAGAAATGTGAAATTCCAAAAGGTTCAGATACTTTTTCATACCACTGTAGGTAGGTAAAGTCCTTTGGGCTTTTTTACACCTGAGCCCAGTGGCTAATCAGGCCGGTGCTCATCCCGGTTTCCATAGCGTGAAGCGACTAGGAGTACAACTCCTTCTGGCTGGTATGCTAGTCCATCGCAGGTTACCTTCCCAGTATATTTCTACTGGTACCCATTTATACTGCTGGGTAAACAGAGGTACATTTGTGGTTAAGATTTTGCCCAGGGGTCTGAGCAAAGTGGGGGACTAACTGGGATTTGAACTCGCAACCTCCCGATCATATGCCCAGCACCCGAACAACTACGTCACTGGCTCCACCTAATAATGATGAGGAGGAAGGTAATGATGATGAGGAGGAGGGTATTAATAAGGATGAGGAGGAGGGTATTAATAAGGATGAGGAGGAGGGTATTAATAAGGATGAGGAGGAGGGTAATAAGGATGAGGAGGGAGTTAATAATGAGGAGGAGGGTAATGATGATGAGGTTAATAAGGATGAGAATGAGGGTAATAACGAAGAGGGTAGGATGAGTAGGAGGGTGGTAAGGACACGAGGGTAATAACGATGAGGAGGAGGGTAATAACGATGAGGAGGAGGGTTATAACGATGAGGAGGAGGGTGATAACGATGAGGAGGAGGGTAATAACGATGAGGAGGAGGGTAATAACGATGAGGAGGAGGAGGGTAATAATGATGGAGGTAATAATGAGGAGGAGGGTAATGGTGATTAGGAGGAGGGCAATAAGGATGAGGAGGAGGGCAATAAGGATGAGGAGGGTAATAATGAAGAGGGAGGTAATAATGGTAAGGAGGGGAGTAATAATGATGAGGAGAAGGGTAATAAGGATGAGAAGGAGGGTAGTAAGGGCATGAGGAGGGTAACGATGAGGAGGAGACTAATAACGATGAGGAGGAGAGTAATAAGGATAAGGGGGAGGGTAATGATGATGAGGAAAGAAATGATGAGGAGGAGGGCAATAAGGATGAGGGGGAGGGTGATGAGGAGGAGTGTAATAAGGATGAGGAGGAGGGCAATGAGGAGGAGGAGGGTAGTAAGTACACGAGGAGGGTAATAATGATGAGGAGGAGGGTAAGAATGATGAGGAGGAAGGTAATAAGGATGAGGAGGAGGGTAATAAGGATGAGGAGGAGGGTAAATGATGATGAGGAGGAGGGTAATAAGGATGAGAAGGAGGGCAATAAGGATGAGGAGGAGGGTAGTAAGTACACGAGGAGGGTAATAAGGATGAGGAGGAGGGTAAATGATGATGAGGAGGAGGGTGATGATGAAGAGGAGGGTAATAAGGATGAGAAGGAGGGCAATAAGGATGAGGAGGAGGGTAGTAATGAGGAGGAGGAGGGTAGTAAGGACACGAGGAGGTTAACGATGAGGAGGGGTGTAATAATGATGAGGAGGAGGGTAATAAGGATGAGGAGGAGGGTAATAAGGATGAGGAGGAGGGCAATAAGGATGAGGAGGAGGGCAATAAGGATGAGGAGGAGGGCAATAAGGATGAGGAGGAGGGTAGTAATGAGGAGGAGAAGGGTAGTAACTACACGAGGAGGGTAATAAGGATGAGGAGGAGGGTAAATGATGACGAGGAGGGTAATGATGAGGAGGAGGAGGGTAGTAAGGACACGAGGAGGTTAACGATGAGGAGGAGGGTAATATGGATGAGGGAGGTAATAATGATGAGGTAGAGATTAATAAGGATGAGGAGGAGGGTAATAAGGATGAGGAGGAGGGTAATAAGAATGAGGAGGAGGGCAATAAGGATGAGGAGGAGGGCAATAAGGAGAAGGGGAATAAGGATGAGGGCAATAAGGATGAGGGGAGGGCAATAAGGATGAGGGGGAGGGCAATGATGATGAGGGGGAGGTAATGATGAGGAGGAGTGGTAATAAGGATGAGGAGGAGGGCAATGAGGAGGAGGGCAATGAGGAGGAGGACGGTAGTAAGTACACGAGGAGGGTAATAAGGATGAGGAGGAGGGTAATAAGGATGAGGAGGGTAGTAAGTACACGAGGAGGGTAATAAGGATGAGGAGGAGGGTAATAAGGATGAGGAGGAGGCTAATAAGGATGAGGAGGAGGGCAATAAGGATGAGAAGGAGGGCAATAAGGATGAGAAGGAGGGCAATAAGGATGAGAAGGAGGGCAATAAGGATGAGAAGGAGGGCAATAAGGATGAGGGGGAGGGCAATAAGGATGAGGGGAGGGCAATAAGGATGAGGGGGAGGGCAATGATGATGAGGGGGAGGTAATGATGAGGAGGAGGGCAATAAGGATGAGGAGGAGGGCAATAAGGATGAGGAGGAGGGCAATAAGGATGAGGGGGAGGGCAATGATGATGAGGGGGAGGTAATGATGAGGAGGAGTGTAATAAGGATGAGGAGGAGGGCAATGAGGAGGAGGGCAATGAGGAGGAGGACGGTTGTAAGTACACGAGGAGGGTAATAAGGATGAGGAGGAGGGTAATAAGGATGAGGAGGGTAGTAAGTACACGAGGAGGGTAATAAGGATGAGGAGGAGGGTAATAAGGATGAGGAGGAGGGTAATAAGGATGAGGAGGAGGGTAATAAGGATGAGAAGGAGGGCAATAAGGATGAGAAGGAGGGCAATAAGGATGAGAAGGAGGGCAATAAGGATGAGAAGGAGGGCAATAAGGATGAGGGGAGGGCACAAGGATGAGGGGGAGGGCAATGATGATGAGGGGGAGGTAATGATGAGGAGGAGGGCAATAAGGATGAGGAGGAGGGCAATAAGGATGAGGAGGAGGGCAATAAGGAGGAGGGCAATAAGGATGAGGAGGAGGGCAATAAGGATGAGGGGGAGGGCAATAAGGATGAGGGGGAGGGCAATGATGATGAGGGGGAGGTAATGATGGGGAGGAGTGTAATAAGGATGAGGAGGAGGGCAATGAGGAGGAGGACGGTAGTAAGTACACGAGGAGGGTAATAAGGATGAGGAGGAGGGTAATAAGGATGAGGAGGGTAGTAAGTACACGAGGAGGGTAATAAGGATGAGGAGGAGGGTAATAAGGATGAGGAGGAGGGTAATAAGGATGAGGAGGAGGGTAATAAGGATGAGGAGGAGGCTAATAAGGATGAGGAGGAGGGTAATAAGGATGAGAAGGAGGGTAATAAGGATGAGGAGGAGGGTAAATGATGATGAGGAGAAGGGCAATAAGGATGAAGAGGAGGGTAATAATGATAAGGAGGAGGGTAATAAGGATGAGGGGAGGGTAATAAGGACACGAGGAGGGTAATAACGATGAGGAGGAGGGTAATAACGATGAGGAGGAGAGTAATAAGGATGAGGGGGGGTAATAATGATGAGGAGGAGGGTAATGATGATGAGGAGGGTAATGATGAGGAGGAAGGTAATGAGAAGGAGGTGAATAAGGATGAGGAGGAGGGTAATACGGATGAGGAGGAGTGTAATACGGATGAGGAGGAGGGCAGTGAGGAGGAGGAGGGTAGTAAGTACACGAGGAGGGTAATAAGGACACGAGGAGGGTGATAATGATGAGGAGGAGGGTGATAACGATGAGGAGGAGGGTGATAACGATGAGGAGGAGGGTGAAAACGAAGAGGAGGAGGGTGATAACGATGAGGAGGAGGGTGATAACGATGAGGAGGAGGGTGATAACGATGAGGAGGAGGGTGATAACGATGAGGAGGAGGGTGATAACGATGAGGAGGAGGAGGGTAATAACGATGAGGAGGAGGGTAATAACGATGAGGAGGAGGGTAATAACGATGAGGAGGGGGGGTAATAATGATGAGGAGGAGGGTAATAATGATGAGGAGGAGGGTAATGATGAGGAGGAAGGTAATGAGGAGGAGGGCAATAAGGATGAGGAGGAGGGTAATAAGGATGAGGAGGAGGGTAATGATGAGGAGGAGGGCAATAAGGATGAGGAGGAGGGCAATAATGATGAGGGGGAGGGTAATGATAATGAGGAGGAGGGTAATACGGATGAGGAGGAGTGTAATACGGATGAGGAGGAGTGTAATACGGATGAGGAGGAGGGCAGTGAGGAGGAGGAGGGTAATAAGGATGAGGAGGAGGGTAATAAGGATGAGGGTAAATGATGATGATGAGGGCAATAAGGATGAGGAGGAGGGCAATAAGGATGAGGATGAGGGTAGTAATGAGGAGGAGGGTAATAATGATAAGGAGGAGGGTAATAAGGATGAGGGGGAGGGTAGTAAGGACACAAGGAGGGTAATAACGATGAGGAGGAGGGTAATAACGATGAGAAGGAGGGTAATAATGATGAGGAGGAGGGTAATAAGGATGAGGAGGAGGGTAGTAATGAGGAGGGAGGTAATAAGGATGAGGAGGAGGGTAATAAGGATGAGGGGGAGGGTAGTAAGGACACGAGGAGGGTAATAACGATGAGGAGGAGGGTAATAACGATGAGGAGGAGGGTAATAACGATGAGGGGGAGGGTAATGATAATGAGGAGGAGGGTAATGATGAGGAGGAGTGTAATACGGATGAGGAGGAGGGAAATGAGGAGGAGGAGGGTAGTAAGTACACGAGGAGGGTGATAAGGATGAGGAGGAGGGTGATAAGGATGAGGAGGAGGGCAATGAGGAGGAGGAGGAAGGTAATAAGGATGAGGAGGAGGTAATACGGAGGAGGAGGAGGGCAATGAGGAGGAGGAGGGTAGTAAGTACACGAGGAGGGTGATAAGGATGAGGAGGAGGGTAATAAGGATGAGGAGGGTAGTAAGTACACGAGGAGGGTAATAAGGATGAGGAGGAGGGTAATAAGGATGAGGAGGAGGCTAATAAGGATGAGGAGGAGGGCAATAAGGATGAGAAGGAGGGCAATAAGGATGAGAAGGAGGGCAATAAGGATGAGAAGGAGGGCAATAAGGATGAGAAGGAGGGCAATAAGGATGAGGGGAGGGCAATAAGGATGAGGGGAGGGCAATAAGGATGAGGGGAGGGCAATGATGATGAGGGGGAGGTAATGATGAGGAGGAGGGCAATAAGGATGAGGAGGAGGGCAATAAGGATGAGGAGGAGGGCAATAAGGATGAGGGGAGGGCAATGATGATGAGGGGGAGGTAATGATGAGGAGGAGTGTAATAAGGATGAGGAGGAGGGCAATGAGGAGGAGGGCAATGAGGAGGAGGACGGTTGTAAGTACACGAGGAGGGTAATAAGGATGAGGAGGAGGGTAATAAGGATGAGGAGGGTAGTAAGTACACGAGGAGGGTAATAAGGATGAGGAGGAGGGTAATAAGGATGAGGAGGAGGGTAATAAGGATGAGGAGGAGGGTAATAAGGATGAGAAGGAGGGCAATAAGGATGAGAAGGAGGGCAATAAGGATGAGAAGGAGGGCAATAAGGATGAGAAGGAGGGCAATAAGGATGAGGGGAGGGCAATAAGGATGAGGGGAGGGCAATGATGATGAGGGGGAGGTAATGATGAGGAGGAGGGCAATAAGGATGAGGAGGAGGGCAATAAGGAGGAGGGCAATAAGGAGGAGGGCAATAAGGAGGAGGGCAATAAGGATGAGGAGGAGGGCAATAAGGATGAGGGGAGGGCAATAAGGATGAGGGGAGGGCAATGATGATGAGGGGGAGGTAATGATGGGGAGGAGTGTAATAAGGATGAGGAGGAGGGCAATGAGGAGGAGGACGGTAGTAAGTACACGAGGAGGGTAATAAGGATGAGGAGGAGGGTAATAAGGATGAGGAGGAGGGTAGTAAGTACACGAGGAGGGTAATAAGGATGAGGAGGAGGGTAATAAGGATGAGGAGGAGGGTAATAAGGATGAGGAGGAGGGTAATAAGGATGAGGAGGAGGCTAATAAGGATGAGGAGGAGGGTAATAAGGATGAGAAGGAGGGTAATAAGGATGAGGAGGAGGGTAAATGATGATGAGGAGAAGGGCAATAAGGATGAAGAGGAGGGTAATAATGATAAGGAGGAGGGTAATAAGGATGAGGGGGAGGGTAATAAGGACACGAGGAGGGTAATAACGATGAGGAGGAGGGTAATAACGATGAGGAGGAGGGTAATAAGGATGAGGGGGGGTAATAATGATGAGGAGGAGGGTAATGATGAGGAGGAGGGTAATGATGAGGAGGAAGGTAATGAGGAGGAGGGTAATAAGGATGAGGAGGAGGGTAATACGGATGAGGAGGAGTGTAATACGGATGAGGAGGAGGGCAGTGAGGAGGAGGAGGGTAGTAAGTACACGAGGAGGGTAATAAGGACACGAGGAGGGTGATAACGATGAGGAGGAGGGTGATAACGATGAGGAGGAGGGTGATAACGATGAGGAGGAGGGTGATAACGATGAGGAGGGGGGTGATAACGATGAGGAGGAGGGTGATAACGATGAGGAGGAGGGTGATAACGATGAGGAGGAGGGTAATAACGATGAGGAGGAGGGTAATAACGATGAGGAGGAGGGTAATAACGATGAGGAGGGGGGTAATAATGATGAGGAGGAGGGTAATAATGATGAGGAGGAGGGTAATGATGAGGAGGAAGGTAATGAGGAGGAGGGTAATAAGGATGAGGAGGAGGGCAATAAGGATGAGGAGGAGGGTAATAAGGATGAGGAGGAGGGTAATGATGAGGAGGAGGGCAATAAGGAGGAGGAGGAGGGCAATAATGATGAGGGGGAGGGTAATGATAATGAGGAGGAGGGTAATAGGGATGAGGAGGAGTGTAATACGGATGAGGAGGAGTGTAATACGGATGAGGAGGAGGGCAGTGAGGAGGAGGAGGGTAATAAGGATGAGGAGGAGGGTAATAAGGATGAGGGTAAATGATGATGATGAGGGCAATAAGGATGAGGAGGAGGGCAATAAGGATGAGGATGAGGGTAGTAATGAGGAGGAGGGTAATAATGATAAGGAGGAGGGTAATAAGGATGAGGGGAGGGTAGTAAGGACACAAGGAGGGTAATAACGATGAGGAGGAGGGTAATAACGATGAGAAGGAGGGTCATAATGATGAGGAGGAGGGTAATAAGGATGAGGAGGAGGGTAGTAATGAGGAGGGAGGTAATAAGGATGAGGAGGAGGGTAATAAGGATGAGGGGGAGGGTAGTAAGGACACGAGGAGGGTAATAACGATGAGGAGGAGGGTAATAACGATGAGGAGGAGGGTAATAACGATGAGGGGGAGGGTAATGATAATGAGGAGGAGGGTAATGATGAGGAGGAGTGTAATAATGGATGAGGAGGAGGGAAATGAGGAGGAGGAGGGTAGTAAGTACACGAGGAGGGTGATAAGGATGAGGAGGAGGGTGATAAGGATGAGGAGGAGGGCAATGAGGAGGAGGAGGAAGGTAATAAGGATGAGGAGGAGTGTAATACGGAGGAGGAGGAGGGCAATGAGGAGGAGGAGGGTAGTAAGTACACGAGGAGGGTGATAAGGATGAGGAGGAGGGTGATAAGGATGAGGAGGAGGGTGATAAGGATGAGGGGGAAGGTAGTAAGGACACAAGGAGGGTAATAACGATGAGGAGGGAGGTAATAAGGATGAAGAGGAGGGTAGTAATGAGGAGGAGGGTAGTAATGAGGAGGAGGGTAGTAATGAGGAGGAGGGTAATAATGAGGAGGGAGGTAATAATGATGAGGAGGAGGGTAATAAGGATGAAGAGGAGGGTAGTAATGAGGAGGAGGGTAGTAATGAGGAGGAGGGTAGTAATGAGGAGGGTAATAATGAGGAGGGAGGTAATAATGATGAGGAGGAGGGTAATAAGGATGAGGGGGAGGGTAGTAAGGACACGAGGAGGGTAATAACGATGAGGAGGAGGGTACTAACGATGAGGAGGAGGGTAATAACGATGAGGAGGAGGGTAATAACGATGAGGAGGAGGGCAATAATGATGAGGAGGAGGGTAATGATGAGGACGAAGGTAATGAGGAGGAGGGTAATACCGATGAGGAGGAGGGCAATAAGGATGAGGAGGAGGGCAATAACGATGAGGGGGAGGGTAATGATAATGAGGAGGAGGGTAATGATGAGGTAAGTACACGAGGAGGGTGATAAGGATGAGGAGGAGGGTAATAAGGATGAGGACGGGGTAATAAGGATGAGGAGGAGGGCAATGAGGAGGAGGAGGAAGGTAATAAGGATGAGGAGGAGTGTAATACGGATGAGGAGGAGGGCAATGAGGAGGAGGAGGGTAGTAAGTACACGAGGAGGGTGATAAGGATGAGGAGGAGGAGGGTGATAAGGATGAGGAGGAGGGCAATGAGGAGGAGGGCAATAAGGATGAGGAGGTCCGCAATAACGATGAGGAGAAGGGCAAGAAGGATGAGGAGGAGGGTAGTAATGAGGAGGAGGGTAATAATGAGGAGGGAGGTAATAATGATGAGGAGGAGGGTAATGACGACGAGGAGGAGGGTAATGATGACGAGGAGGAGGGTAATGATGATGATGAGGAGGAGGGCAATGAGGAGGAGGAGGGCAATATGGATGATGAGGAGGGTAGTAAAGACACGAGGAGGGCAGTAAGGATGAGAAGGAGGGCAGTGAGGATGAGAAAGGGTAATGATGATGAGGAGGAGGGCAATAAGGATGAGGAGGAGGGCAATCAGGATGAGGAGGAGGGTAATGATGAGGAGGAGGAGGGCAATAACGATGAGGAGGAGGAGTATAGTAAGGACACGAGGAGCGTAGTAATAAGGATGATGAAGTGCTTGTTTTGATCTTCAGGGAAGGAATGTCTCCCACTTTGGGAGTTGTGGTTAAATGATTAGATGATCAAGTGGTTTAAATTATTAAAGGAATAAATGATTGAAGTGGATGTGAAGGTAAAGGTCTGTCACTGAGTCGAGCTGTAAATGTGTAGATTTATCTGATCAGTTGAATACCTTTTCTGGATGGAATAATTGGATAAACATGTATTATTGATGGTAATTGTTTTGTAATGTTTTTTTAATCTGTAAACGAGCCTGGAATATAAAACGTGCCGCTGTGTGAATGAGGCCAGAGTGAGGCGAGGTGCTCGGGAGTGTAAAGGCAGTATCTCGAGAGCTCTGGAATGTGAGGGGTGCCAATAACTATTCACCCGAGTAGCTACATTTTAAAGGTTTCGATCTGCTTTAGGGACAAATGTATTAATTTATTCAACAACAAAGACTTGACCTTGAGGCAGGGTAATAAAGGGCAAAAGGGTGAGAGATGTGCAGAGAAACACACACACACTTCAGTGTTGGTGCGCAGGTTGTCAGCGAGTCTCCTGAGCCTTAAACTTGACATATTTTTGTGTTTTTTTTCTGTAATGCGTGTGTGTGTGTGTGTGTGTCTGTCTGTGTCTGGAGTTGTGGGTCGCAGCTGCGTCTCAAGCCGAGCTCTGAGTTCTTGTACTCTGTCCAGCTGCTGCTACACACACACACACACACACACACACACACACACACACACAGAAAGCAGCAGTGCAGGGAAATCAAGTGAACACCAAGGCGAGTGCTCGGATCAAGTCCAAGTCTCAGCACTTAAACGATCTTCACAAGTTCACTGAAGAACAGATTCCCTTCAGATTCCCTGTACATTTACATTTCGGTTTACAGCACTTTGCAGACCCTGTTATCCAGAACAGCTTACAGAAGTCCTTTAATTGACCGGTGGCACCACAACGCATCTTAACGGCTACAGAAAAAGATCAACGTCATCTCTGTTGCTGAGGGTGAAAAAGTTCACTGAGCCTATAGAGCCTGAACGTTGTGTGTGTGTGTGTGTGTGTGTGTGTGTGTGTGTGTGTCACACACTATTCAAAACCAGAATTATATTAGGGTTTTTTTTTTGTCAGATTTCTGAGAATCCATCATGAAAGCAGGCGTATTGTATGAAAGCTCGAGGTCTTTTTATTCAAATTCAGGTGAAAATACATAAAATGTTTACACTCAGAAGGAGAACTGAATACACACTCCAATCTCTTTCTTCAGGATCTCTTCCAGGTTTACTGAGATTTATAGGTTCATTCAACATCAAAAAAAAAATAATTACACCTTTAAAAAAAGTGTTTTTTTTTCAGGATCGTCGTCAAAGCTGATTAAACTGATTGAGGAGCCTGTGGAGTATTCGGAGCCGGTCAGAGGGAGGAATCCGGTAAACAGCGGTTTAATTCCTGTGAAGGGAATATTAAATCTGGGAAACACATGCTTCTTCAACGCAGTCATGCAGGTGCACCTTTTATTTTTATTTATTCCACTAAAGCTCACTTTACATTTAATGTTTTCTTTGCATTTGCTCATGACCAGGTCTGTTCATTTGGTTTTAGAATCTGTCTCAGACACACATGCTGAATGACCTCATCCAGGAAGTGAAGGAGAAAGGACACAAGATGAAGATCTGCCCTCCTCCTGAGATGGACTTGGTACAATCCACTCATAGCACTGTGTGTGTGTGTGTGTGTGTGTGTGTGTGTCATCAGATGGTGTGTGGCTCTGTTCTAGAAGCTAACTGTGTGTGTGTGTGTGTGTGTGTGTGTGTGTGTGTGTGTGTGTGTGTGTCCACATGCTCAGGGCCCCTTGACAGTGACTTTGGCTGGTCCAGAGCCACTAACATCCGCCATGATGATGTTCCTGTACAGTATGAAGGAAGCTGGGAAAGGGCCGGTATCTCCCAAAATCCTCTTTACTCAGCTCTGCCAGAAGTAAGAGTCATCATACAGAAAATTCCCTTAACCAATCGGAACACACCATACCATACGGCTCTCAACCATTCAGAACATGTAATATTGCTCTCAACCTATCAGAAAGTCGATCAGTTCCTTGTGACTGATTATGTGAATTGATAAGAAATCTTCTTTTCCTTTCGGCTTTTCCCTTCAGGGGTCGCCACAGCGAATCATCTGCTTCCATCTCACCCTACCCTTTGCATCTTCTTCTCTTACACCAACGACCTTCATGTCCTCCTTCACCACATCCATGAATCGTCTCTTTATGAATTGATAAGAAATAAAACAAGAAATAATAATGGGGTGAATCCATACATACTCATTTTTTATAAATGTGTGTGTGTGTGTGTGTGTGTGTCTGTGTGAGACACGTGATCTGGATTAAATTTTTCTTTTTAAAATTAAAGTTTATTTAATTCGATCCAAAACCTTCATTTATTTTGCTATAAAATCCAGATTTGTAAATTATAAGTTACCCTTGCTCACAGAGGAGTGTGCACTGCGCTCAAGTGGTGTTCATGTGTTTTTGGACACTACTGCGCGGTGCTGCTGGGACCTGCTGGTTGAGGATTCTCTTCATGTTCTGCAGGAAATGTTTAGCACACATCACTCTAACAAACACTGACTTGGGGTCAGTGGTCATAGGTCAAGCAGCTGTGATGATGTCGGTGTATCTCATGTCCTGAATGTGATAGATGCACGGCCTCAGGACCAGATTCACTGAGTTGGGGGTTTAATCAGTGTGTGTGTGTGTGTGTGTGTATATTACAGTTAATGGGGTTAATGTGTGTGAATGTCTATTTGAGCATGTATTGTGTGCTCAGTTGGTGCAACGTTTTGTGTGTGTGTGTGTGTGTGTGTGTGTGTGTGTGTGTGTGTGTGTTGTAGTAACTCATCCGGCGTTAATCGTGTTAGCGAGTGCAGCTGTCGCTCTGCGGCAGAGACAGATTGAGCATCGCTGAGGGCTTCTGCTTCCTCTTCCAGCACAACCAACTTCCACAACTTTTCTTCTACCCCCCTCCCCATTCTGTCTGTCTATGTGTGTCTCTCTCTCTTTCTCAGTCTCTCTTTTTCTTTTCTCTCTTTATCTTTTTCCTCTCCTTTTGTTTGTCTCCCCCCTTTTCTCTATTTCTGCCTCTCTTTCTTTATCTTTGCTCCTTTTTCTCTCTACCTATCACCCTCCCCCCTTTTTTCTCTCTTTCACTCTCTGGTTCTGACACTCACTGATGTTCTGTCTGTGTGTCTCTTTCTGTTTCTTTTTCCCTCCTTCTTACTCTCTCAATGATCTAGATGTTCTTGGGTGGCCATGTTGTTGGCTGTGAGCCTGAATATGCTGTATTTTGCCCTTTGACCTTACATTAGTGTAAACATGTGTAACACCAGCTGTGTGACCGTACAACAGGTCACTTCGGCTCTAACCGCAGCTGTCCGTCTGCCACCAACATCTGTCTCACATCTGTTTGGCTCAGATCTGTCTGTCTGGTCCTGGTTCAAGAGGACAGGTGTAGGTGGAGGCCTTCAGTAAACTCTCCCTTCACGTCTCCCCATGCTTGCTTACCTTGCCATCATGTGTCTTCAGATTGGGCGGGGCCCAGTATCTCCAAGGAAATACATCACCATACGAGTCCGATCATGGGTCACGAGACACTTCAGAATCAGGGGTGCTCTGTAAACTTTAAAGAATGATGGCTCTTTTCTCCAGATTCTTTGTGTCCTGTTTTCTCTCTCTCACTCAATCTCGCTCACTCACACTCTATATCTCGCTCTCGTTCACTCTCTATCTCACTTACTCTCCCTTGCTCTCTCACTCTTTTTGTCACTCACTCTCTCGCATTCAGACACCACCTCTCTCACTCCCTCTTTGTCTGCCTCACTTGCTTGTTCACTCACTCTGTCACACACACTATCGCTCGCTCACTCACTCTCTCTTTCTCACTTTCTCTTTCTTGCTCGTTCTCTCATCACTCTTTTGCTAACTATCCCTCTGACTCACTCTCTCTTTCACTCACTTTCTCTTTATCTCTCTATGTATCCTGTATCTCTCTCGCTCATTCTCTACCCCTCATTCACTTCCTCTATCTCTCTCACTCTATCTCTCTATTTCACTCATGCTCTCACTCTATATCTCTCGTTCACTCTCTAGCTCTCTCTTTCGCTCACTCTCTGTCTCATTCTCTCACTCTCTCCATCTCTCTTTGCTCACTCTTTATCTCTCTCTCTCTACCTCTATCGCTCTCTCGCGCTCTTTCTCTTACTCACTTTCTCTATCTGTCTCGCTCACTCTCTCTATCTCTATCTCTTTTTCACTCACTACCTTTCCATCTCTCTTTCTCTTACTCGTTATTGCTCACTCACTCTATCTCTCACTTTTTTATCTCTCTTGCTGTCTCTTACTCTCTATCTCTCACTCTCACTCTATCTCTGTCTCGCTCACCCTCTTAATACCTATACCTCTCTATCTCTATCTCTTGCTCACACACGCTCTATCTCTCTCAATCACTCTCTATCTCTCTCTTTTGTGCTCTCTCTCTCTCTCTCGCTCTCTCAAAGGTTTAGCCAGATACTGACAGCACAGATTGATTTTTAGAAGATTTATTCCTTTTATTTTTCCTAAACTGCATCGCTGGGTTGTAAACGGACACGGGGCCACATGGCAAAATATTAATTTCTTGACATGTTAGAAATTATTTTAATTTCTCAGTGTTTATGATCGATGCAGTGCTTCTCAAATCAATGCCAATCTTTTGGTCCCAGAGAAGGAGGTGTTGCTTTTGTTCTTTGATGTCAGGTGAAGGAGATGTGGCTTCTATTCTATTCAGTTCAAATTTTATTTTTAACACCTTCTTCTTCTTCTTCTTCTTTTACTTTCGGCTGCTCCCTTCAGGGGTCGCCACAGCAAATCATCCGCCTCCACCGCACCCTGTCCTCCGCATCTTCTTTTCTGACTCCAACGACCTTCATGTCTTCCTTCACCACATACATAAATCTCTTCTTTGGTCTTCCTCGAGGCCTTCTGCCTGGTAGTTCCAACCTCAGCATCCTACTACCAATATACTCATTATCCCTCCTCTGTACATGTCCAAACCATCTCAATCTAGCCTCTGTGACTTTGTCTCCAAAACATCTTACGTGGGCTGTCCCTCTGATATACTCATTTCTGATCCTATCCATCCTCGTTACTCCCAGAGAAAACCTCAACATTTTCATCTCCGCTACCTCCAGCTCTGCCTCCTGCCTTTTCCTCAGCGTCACTGTTTCTAAGCCATACAACATCGCTGGCCTCACCACCGTCTTGTACACTTTTCCCTTCATTCTTGCTGACACTCTCCTATCGCACATCACACCGGATACTTTTCTCCAACCATTCCAGCCTGCCTGCACACACTTCTTCACCTCTTTTCCACACTCTCCATTGCTCTGGATTGTTGAGCCCAAGTACTTAAAATCCTCCACCTTCAAGTATCTCTGCTCCCTGTAACATCACCGTTCCTCCTGGGTCCTTCTCATTCACACACATGTATTCTGATTTTCTGAGGCTAACCTTCATTCCTCTCCTTTCCAGGGCATACCTCCACCTCTATAGATTTTCCTGCACATGTTCTCTGCTCTCACTACAGATCACAATGTCATCTGCAAACATCATAGTCCATGGAGATTCTTGTCTCACCTCGTCTGTCAGCCTGTCCATCACCATAGCAAACAAGAAGGGGCTCAGAGCTGACCCTTGATGCAGTCCCACCTCCACCTTGAATTCGTCGGTCACACCGACAGCACACCTCACCACTGTCTTACATCTCTCATACATGTCCTGCACCACTCTAACATACTTCTCTGCCACTCCAGACTTCCTCATGCAATACCACAGTTCTTCTCTTGGCACCCTGTCATATACTTTTTCCAGATCCACAAAGGCACAATGTAGCTCCCTCTGACCTTCTCTGTACTTCTCTATTAACATCCTCAAAGCAAACATTGCATCTGTGGTGCTCTTTCTTGGCATGAAACCAAACTTGTTCACAAATGCTGACCTCTGCCCTTAGTCTAGCTTCCACTATTCTTTCCCATAACTTCATCATATGGCTCATCAACTTTATTCCTCTGTAGTTGCTGCAACTCTGCACGTCTCCCTTGTTCTTAAAAATGGGCACCAGCACACTTCTCCTCCACTCCTCCGGCATCTGCTCACTCTCTAGTACCTTGTTGAATGTTCTTGTCAGAAAATCTACTGCTACCTCTCCTAGACACTTCCATACCTCCACAGGTATATCATCAGGACCAACTGCCTTTCCATTCTTCATCCTCTTCAATGCCCTTCTCACTTCACCCTTACTGATCTTTGCTACATCCTGCTCCTCAATGGTCACCTCTTCTACTCTTTTTTCTCTCTCATTATCCTCAAAGCAAACATTGCATCTGTGGTGCTCTTTCTTGGCATGAAACCAAACTGTTGTTCACATTTTTAACACCTTCATAGTAATCAGTCATCTCGTTACCTTTGCGTCCGGCGTCCTAGACGCACGATTTTTCCCCCAGACGTACAGTTTCAAACAATGTGCGTTTTTGGGACGCAAGCAATTTTCTCCTGATGGCAAAAAAAATTATCCGGCAGACAAATTATTAATAACATAAACATCGCCGTTCGCTGCGCTTGACAATCGTCGCCATCTTTGTTTTGATCTCGCGACTAAACCTCACGTGACGAGACCAGCTGATAGCAGACGAAATTTTTCTCGCGAGACAAGGGCGACCTTCACCTCGTGGTAAGCAGACGATTTAATAAGTATTAATTAAATAAGTATAAAAAAAGTATTAAATTTAATAAGTATAATAAGGCCGAATATTCCAAAGTTATGTCTCAGAAAAAGCAACAAAACCTAGATAGTTTTTTCTCTGTCAAAAGCAGTGTAAATAACAAGCGAAAGGCTTCGGATAAAACGGACGAACCTGAAGTGAAACGTAGTAAAGTTCGGACATTTCAGAAGCTTTGGCTGGGATTGTTCGCGTGGTTGCGATACGACGAGGAAGGAGATTTCATGTATTGTTCGGCATGTACGGACAACAAACAAGTTACTGGTATGATTCAAGCAGCAAAATGCAAAAATTTCCAAAAAAGCACCCTGGATAGACACGTGCAGATCCCAGGACATAAACTCGCACTGGAAATTCCTACATTACGCAATAACAAGAGAAAAATCGAGTACAAGGCGTCGGAAACGAAAGATAAAGTCGTTACTGCGTTGTTAAAAATTATTCACTGGATGTCTGTGGAGGATTTGCCATTCAGTAAATTCAGCAGCATGATTCACTTAATGCATGAACTTGGTGTTTCTGACCTGGATATTTTGAAGAAATACAAACTGAACTACGACTCTTATTTCACTGCCCATGATTTGTTGGATAGCATAGCTAAAGTAATCGAGGATGAAAAACAAATGCTATTACAAAATTCCCCTGTGATGACTATTCTAGCAGATGAATCTACAGACTCATCAAATACCAAACGTCTCGTTCTGTATGCACAAATCCTCGACGATGCCATGCAACCTTCCACTCACTACATCTCAAATGTGGAATGTACAGATTCAACTGGAAAAGGAATTGCCACATCCATAAAGAAAGAACTTGAGGCAAGAAATGTTCCAATGGATAAGGTTATGAGCTTTGGGAGCGATGGTGCATCAGTCATGACTGGCCACAAAAATGGCGTTGCTGCAATCCTGAAGAGAGATAGCCCCCACATGATCAACGTACACTGCATCGCACATAAAATTGCTCTCTGCACCTCTCAAGCTGCTGAAAATATCCCGGCATTAAAAAAACACCAAGAAACACTGACAGGTCTCTTCTACTATTTCAAAGGAAGCAGTAAAAGACAATCATCCTTGCAGGTCATCCAAATGATCATTGATGATCCTGTGCTCAAGATCAAGGAAGTACATTCTGTTAGATAGTTGAGCTACTTTAATGCTCTCACATCAGTCTATAGGACTCTTGAGAGTTTGCTGATTTATTTCAGGGATATTGACTACACAAAGGAGCCAAAGGCTGAAGGACTTGGAAGAAAAATTGCAACAGAGAAATTTGTTGCACTGACTTATGTTATGATGGATGCTATGGCACCCATTACTGCTCTTTCTCAGTTTTTCCAGACAGAGAACATAGATGTAGCGCTAGTTGGGGTGAAACTGGAACAGTGCATCAGTGACCTGGAACAAATCAAGGAGATGGAAAGTCCACACCTAATGAAGCTGAAAGAAGATATGGTGGATGGTGTGTTCAAAGAATATCACAATCTCTCCAAATCACCATTCACACTGAACAAAACCATCAATGACTTTATTGACGAAGTGATTGGAAACATTAAAAAGCGCTTCCCTCAAGATAGTATCCTCCATGCCTTCTCTGTTCTGGGGATGAGACCACTGTCTTTCTTCCAAACCAAAGATGTTGAAGAGTATGGCAAAGATGAAATTGAAATGCTGTGCACACATTTTGGCTCTTCAAAGACTTCATCATGGGTGGAGGATGATGACAGCAGTAAGTCAAAGACATCTGAAGCAATCATCTCACCAGCAGCAACAAAGAAAAAGTGGAGACTATTGAAGAAGGTGATTCTTGCAGAAAGATACCCAAGAGACAAGCTGAGCCATCTATGGGGCCTGATCAACCAGTATCATAAGGCAGAGTTTCCAAATCTGATCAGATTAGCACAACTTGCCTTGACATCAGCAGTGCACACAGCAGGATGTGAGAGGGGATTCTCAACACAAAACAAAATCCTCACAAAAAATAAAAGAAACAGGCTGCAAGTCCAAACACAACACAAACTTATGACTGTGCAGTTGGCAGCAAGTGTAGATTTTGAAAAAGCACTGAATGTTTGGAAGGAAACCAAACAGAGGAGACTGTATGAACTCAAAGATTAATTTACCTTTATATTTTATATGTGTATCTATGAACTTTTCATATATATATTTTTTCAATTTAATACATACAACTGTCAACATGCATGGAGTACACTTTGTCAATTGTGAAATAAAGGCGTTAAATGTAAATTATGGTTATTGTTGTCATATGCACTTTCAGTTTTGATAAAGAATTTTTTCAGATTATGTTTCACGACATATTGCATGCATCATGGGACTCACACTTTTTTGACAAGGGAGTCCCATGGACTTGCAGAGTATGAATTGTAAAATTATCACTGAGTAATATTTAAATTCTGGATATAACGTGTATGTTTGTAGTTCTCTCCATACTGAGCAAAGCAGAGGTGATGGGAGTGGCCTCTGTAGCCTTTCAGTCTCAGGGGAGTGGATATAGCCTCTATATTTCAAGAGAGGATCTATACTTTTCCTTAAATGTTAAATTTGTTTAATGATGCACCATATTTATCTGTCAATTAAAGGAGTGTGTGAAAGAGTTTTTGAGTGAGTGTGTGTGTGTGTGTGTGTGTGTGTGTGTGTGTGTGTGGACTGAATGTGTGTGTGTATTTGAGTAAATGTAGGTGAGTGTGTGTTTCAGTGATTGTGTATTTGAGTGTGTGTGTGTGTGTGTGTGTGTGTGTGTGTAGCCCTGAATCTCATCAGCTTGGTTGCTCAGCCATAAATTGTGCATTGCACGCAGTTTCTGTTGAATGTTACCGTGTGCTTTCCTCAGTGCATCTTTCTTTGCTGTTGACTTTGGGTATCAAGGTGTACTTTGTAGGCACGACACTTGTCCTCTAGCAGCTGCATGAGCTCTATGCAGTTCTCGTCAAACCAGACTTTGTGTCTCCTGGTAGAGGCTCATAGACATTCCATGGCTGTGTTGTACAATGTCTCATGAAGTGAGCTCCAAGCTGCTTCCTCATCCAGGTTGTCCAGCTCAGTAGCTCCTAGGTGTTTTTCCAGGGTGTCAGCAAAGGACTGCTTGATGTTGTTACTCTTCAACTTGTTGATGTTCAGACATTTGGGGTTTTGATGCCCTGAGGACATCTCTTGGGGTGGATGTGAATGTTAAGCTTGGAGACGATAAGATGGTGGTCGAGCCAGCATTCTCCACTGCACATGGCCTTGGTGACGTGTACATCCTGTCTGTCTCTCTTCCTGATGATGACGAAGTCAATGAGATGCCAATGCTTAGAGTGAGGGTGCATCCATGAAGTCCTGTTACAAGTAGAGAGGCAGAAGACGGTGTTTCTCAAAAGGCCATGTTCAGCACAGGTCCCGAGGAGCAGCAAGCCATTGCTGTTGCACTTGCCGACCCCATGCTTCCCAATCATTCTCTCCCAGGTGGCGCTGTCATAGCCAACTCTCATGTTGAAATCACCAAGGATGATAAGCTAGTCAGCGTTTGGTACAATGGTGATGACTGCATTCAAGTCTTCATCGAACTTGTGCTTGATCTCATCTGGGTTGGTCATGGTGCGAGCATAGGCCCTGATAATGGTGGCAAGCCTCTCACCACGAGAAAGAGGGAGTTTCATTGTCATAAGGCAATTATTCACTCTTTTCGGGAGACATCAGCCAACTTGCCAAATGCGACGATTTCACCGCAAACCCGATTCCCAGCCTTACGTCTCTCCTCAAGTCCCTGTCCACTCCTGAAGAAGGTGTAGCCTGAGCGTCTCTCACACGGTTCACCCTCTCCAGCCAGACTGGTCTTGCATAGGGCAACGATGTCAATGTTGTATCTGGTGAGTTCACTAACAATGAGTGTTGTGCATCTCTGGGGCCTGTCTGAATTATGTCTGCCGAGCAGTGTTTGAATGTTCCATGAAGCAAGGTTCAATGGAGTTGTTCTTGTTTTCTTCATTTAATTTCAACCAATTGAGTAGGGTCCCCACTAGCCACGGTATGCTGGCTAGGGTAAGTGTAAGTGGAACAAGCAATGTTTAGGACACCTTTTCTAGTCCCTTCCTCCTGCCAGGGAGTTCAGCGGTGTTTTCCTATAGAGGGCTGCTCAGTCACTCAGACTGCTGTCAGATTCCACCACTGGTCTGTTCGTTAAAGAATGGCCCAATGTCCTGAGCTACCTGTGTGCAGCTCTGCAACTCCAGTGGAGTCACACCTGTCGCTTTGTCACTCACCTGTCACCACAGGGCTTTGGTTGATGATGGTGGGATGGGACAAGGGATGACTTATGACATGGGTGATGATTTGGATTTAAGTGAGGAAGAGTCGCACACAGCTGGAGATGGAGACGGATGCAGTGGATGTCCATGACGTTCTACTTATCTCACCATGCCCTGTGTGCTCCACAGCACACTTCTGGTAATCAACTTTCTGCCCGTTGAATCAGGTTTCCTCAGCGCAGTCCATCAAATCCAGGCTTCACATGCAGGGTCGACAGGCTCTACGGTTGCAGATCCATGCACAACACGGCAGCAATTCTGCTACCTTATGAGCATGTTGCAAGAATTGCTGCCATGCACAACACGGCAGCAATTCTTGCAACATGCTCATAAGGTAGCAGAGACATTGTCTGGGTGGGAACATCCAACTGTCCATGCAAGCCCAGAAAAGCTTGTCCACTGCTCATAACTGAAGCAAGTAAACTGTTATACAAAAGTCAAAATCCTACCTTGCCAGAAGAGAAGAAATCCAGGATAGAACTTAAAGCACACTTGACCTTGCAGGTAGGAAGCAAACCATGCCATGCTACACCACAAATTCCTAGACTCCTAAGAGTGGACAAGAGTCTTGAGGTTGACCATGTCAAGTGATACTGAAAGGTCAAGCAGGATGAGGACTGATGACATCTTGACAGATCTTGCAGCATGTAGTAACCAGAGAGGGCTTCTTTAAAATGGGCACAAAGCTCTGACTCTTTTGAATGCTGTCGGTACTTGTCCAGATGATATGGAGATATTGATGATCGTGGAGGTAAATGGAAGAAGATCTTGAGAGATAGTCTGGAGTTTTGAGGATGGTGTGTGTGTGTGTGTGTGTGTGTGTGTGTGTGTGTGTGTGATTATTAGTGTGTTTGTGAGTAATAGTGTGTGTATTTCACTGTGTGTGTTTGATTGTGTGTGGATTTGACAGTGTGTATTAGACTGTGTGTTTGTGTGTGTGAGAGAGAGAGAGAGAGAGAGAGGGAGCATTTGTTGTATTTGACAGTGTATTTGTGTGTGTGTGTGTGCATTTGAATGAGAGTGTGTGTGTGTGAGAGAGAGAGAGAGAGAGAGTGAGTGCGTGTATTTGAGTGAGTGTGTGTATTGGAGTGAGGGTTTGTTTTTGAGTGAGTGTGCATATTTGACAGTGCGTGTATTTGACTGTGTGTTTCTGTGTGAATGAGAGAGAGAGAGCACATTTGTATTTGACTGTGTGTGTGTGTGTGTGTGTGTGTATTTGAGTGAGTGAGTGTGTGTGTGTATTTGAGTGTGTGTGTGTGTGTGTGTGTGTATTTGAGTGAGTGTGTGTGTGTATTTGAGTGAGTGTGTATTTGAGTTTGTGTGTGTGTGTATTTGAGTTTGTGTGTGTGTGTGTGTGTATTTGAGTGTGTGTGTGTGTGTATTTGAGTGTGTGTGTGTGTGTATTTGTGTGTGTGTGTGTGTGTGTATTTGAGTGAGTGTGTGTGTATTTGAGTGAGTGAGTGTGTGTATGTGTGTGTGTGTGTGTTTGAGTGAGAGAGCGAGAGAGAGCATTTGTTTGTATTGGACAGTGTATTTGACTGTGTGTGTGTGTGTGTATTTGACCATGTGTGTGTGTGTATTTGAGTGAGTATGTATTTCACAGTGTCTGTGTATTTCACTCTTTGTGTGTGTGTGAGAGAGAGAGAGCGCGCGAGCATTTGTTTGTACGGGACAGTGTGTGTGTGTATTTGACAGTGTGTGTGTGTGTATTTGACTGTGTGTGTTTGTGTGTGTGATTATTACTGTTTGTGATTAATAGTGTGTGTGTGTGTGTGTGTGTGTGTGTGTGTATTTGAGTCAGTGTGTGTATTGGAGTGAGGTTGTGTATTTGAGTGAGTGCGTATTTCACAGTGTGTATTTGACTGTGTGTGTGTGTGTGTGTGAGAGTGTGTGTGAGAGAGAGAGAGAGGGAGGGAGGGAGGGAGAGAGCATTTGTTTGTATTTGACAGTGTGTTTGTGTGTGTATTTGATGGTGTGTGTATTTCACTGTGTGTGTGTGAGAGAGAGAGAGAGAGGGAGAGATAGTACGTGTGTATTTGAGTGAGTGTGTGTGCTTCTGTGTGTGTGTGTGTGTGTGTGTGTGTGTTTCTGTGCGAGTGAACAGCTGGTTGACTGAAAACTGAAGGAAAATCAAGGTTATTTTTTCATGAGTGTGAGAGCAAGAGGAGGAGTTTCTTCACACAGAGCAACCTTGAAAATAATGACTAAACATTCTCTTCTTCTCTCTCTTACTTTCTATCCGTCTCACTCTCTATGACCCCTCTCTCTCTCTCTCTCTCTCTCTCTCTCTCTCACACACACACTCACTCACTCACTCACTCTGTCTCTCTCTCTCTCTTGCTCGCTCACTCTGTCTCTCGTTCACTCTCTCACTCTGCCCCTTTGTCTCTCTCATTCTCTCTCTCTCTCTCTCTCTCCCTCTCCATTCAGGGCTCCTCGTTTTAAAGGTTATCAACAGCAGGACAGTCAGGAACTCCTACACTACCTGTTGGACTCGGTTCGGATGGAGGAGAACAAGGTATGTGTAAACAAATCTTTATTTAATTTGCGTTCCTCATCATGCTCATCATCTTACGCTTAATCCATGGTCTGGTCACGGGGGCAGCAGCCTTCGCAATGATATCCAGTCATCTCTCTTCCCAGCCACTTCCTACAGTTTTTCCAGGGGGACACTGATGCGTTCCCAGACTTGCTGAGAGACATAGTCCCTCCAGCATGTTCTAGGTGGACCCCAGGATATCTTCCCTGTTGGACATGCTTAAAACACCTCACCAGGGAGGCTTTCGGAAGGCATTCCACTGCGTAGACTGGTTCCCCTGAATAGACTTGTCAGATGCCTGAGCCTCTTCAACTTACTCCTCTCAATCGGAGAATCAGTGGTTCTACTCCAAGCTTCTCCCAGATGGCTGAACTTCTCACCCTATTTCTAAGGAAGAGCCCTGCCCCTACAAAAGAAGCTAATTTTAGCCACTTTCAACCATGATCTTGTTCTTTCAGTCACTAATCAAATCTGTTGACCATAGGTGAGGGTTGGAATGTAGATCGACTGGTAAATTGAGAGCTTTGCCTTGTGGCTCAGCTTCCTCTTCATAACGATGGACCGGTACAAGCTCCACTTTACAGCAGAGGCTGCAGCAATCTCCCACTCCATCCTTCCCTCACTTGTGAACAAGACCCCGAAGATACGTGTCAAGCAAGACAGTACTACAACGTCCAGAGCCCTGAGATATTCAGCATGGATCTCATCCACCCCGATACTTGACCAATGAGAAGTTTTTGCAATGCTTCCCCCTCCTGAGGCATTGGATGGTGGTCCAGAACCTTTTTGAAGCCAACCATTCGTCGCTTTCCAGGCCCTCACTGAATTCCTCTGAATCCGAGATTTTGCATCTATGACAACCCGGGCTACAGTACATTTGGCCTGTCAGTACCCATCTGGTGAATCAGGAGTCCCACAAGCCAAAAGGACCTGATAGGGCTCCTTCAAATGGATGGCCTCTCTCACTGTAGGTGTCCACTACGGGGTTTGAAGGTTCCTCCACGACGGGCACCGATGACCTTCCAGCCACAACTATGGGTTGCCACCTCAGTAATGGAGACACGGAACATGGCCCATTCAGATTCCATGTCCCTCGCCTCCTTTGGGATGTGGTTGTAACTCTGCCAGAGGTGGGAGTTAAGGAACCCTTTGACAGAAAACTGCCAAATGTTCCCATGTGAGATCCTAATTAGAAATCACATCCAGGCAAGTGAAACTGTGTCCTTGAAATAATCATCAAGGTCTTCTGAACCTGTTGAAATAGTGGAACTTATTAAATTTAGTTTTGTTTCTAAATTTAAACTTTTGGGGGGCACTCCTTCACTAGTCAACTTGTACATCAAAAGTTAGAAATAAGCCACACCTTTTTTCATTATTCCATATTTGTCTAATTAATTAAAATTATTAGATTTAAGTTTCAGGTAAATTTTATGAAGCCAAAAGGTTTCAGCGATTAAACAGTTATTAATTGATTCAACGGTTAAATCTATCAATTGTTTATTGAACGCAGTGCATAAAACCCCTCAGAGTGAGGATCTTGATTTCATCATTAGTACCGGTGGCCTGATAATTAATATTCCTGTTTATAATAAACGCTTCCACAGAAATGAGGAGCACATCTTACACTTTAACATTAAAAATATTTATGCTATGTTATTCATTCATTTTCTGAACCCCTTAATCCCAATTAGGGTCCCGGCGAGACTAGCGCTATTCTCGCCGACTCCAGGCAAGGGTGGGGTACACCCTGGACAGCTTGCCAGGCCATCACTGGGCCACACTCACACAAAACATTCATACTCACATTCACACCTCGGGACAATGTGAAACAGCCAATTAACCTGCTGTGCATGTTTTGGACTGTGGGAGGAAACTGGAGTACCCGGAGGAAAACCATGCAAGCATGGAGAGAACATGCAAACTCCACACAGAAATGCCTGCACTGGGAATCGAACCCAGGACCTTCTTGCTGTGAGGTGAATGTGCTAAATTTCCCACTACTGTCTACAGTGTTGTCTTTATTCTGTGCATTATTGATATTTAATAGTTCACTGTAGCGGAGGTAGAAGTTGTTGAATGATCGCTGAGATAGAATGTTATTTATTTTTCCACCTTTAAAGCATGATTAAAACACATGCGCACACACACACACTTCATATGGCTTCTTTTGAAAGTCATTCAAAGGACAGTCAGTTTAAAAAAATGTTTTTACCTTTAAAGACATGAAGGTCATATTGTATATCTTTTATTTATTTAATATATAAATCTTTTTTTTTTTGGGACAGTATTTTGTTAAATTTCTCGGGTTTCAGAATCAGTGACTATCTGTAAGTGTTTAAATTCAAGCATTATCCACTCAGGATAATATCTACTAACTCTCTAATAGTGAACCAGTCAGATTGCACCGTTTCCATGTGATTATATATGAATTAATATTTAATTATATTTTAAAGTGAAAGATGAGTTTGGGGGCGGCATGGTGGGGTAATGGTTAGCACGTCCGAGACTCCCAGCCTGGGTGTTTCTGTGTGGAGTTTGGAAGTTCTCCCTGTGCCTGTGTGGGTTTTTTCCGGGTACTCCAGTTAACTGGCTGTTCCAAATCACCCCTAGGTGTGAATGTCTGTGTGAGTGTTGGCCCTGCAGTGGCCTGGCGAACTGTTCAGGGTGTACCCTCACCCAGAGTTGACTGAGATGGGCACCAATCTCCCCACAACCCTAATTAGGATTAAGTGGTTCAGAAAATGAATGAAAGAATGAATGAATGAATAGGACTTTGGGAACAGGTGAGGAGCTGCTTCTCATTTCTCTTGTGTAGTTTGTTTATTTAATTATTGTTTCATTATTTTCAGTTGTAATATTTGACTCCGAGACATGTACAACACCTCACTGTTATTTTCCTCGACACCTAATAACAATCAAATCTGATTGGAGTCTAACACACTGCTACTGTGTGTGTGTGTGTGTGTGTGTGTGTGTGTGTGTGTGTGTTTGTCCTGTTACAGCGAATCAAAGCCGCTATCCTGAAAGTGTTTAATAATCCCACTGAGAAAACGGCTGATGAAGAGACCAAACGTCAAGTCAAAGGTGTATATGCACACGCGCGCGCAAACATGCACACCCACACACATACACACACACACAGGGATGATACTGGCTCGTGGCATGTTAATGAAATCCCAAAATTCATTAATATGCCACGAACTGGTAACATTATTCAAGTTCATTCCATAAGCAGGAATTTTAACTGCGGATGTGACATCACAGAGCTGTGGCTGAGAGCTTCCTGTCAGATGTTGCAGTGGTGATCCTTGAACGTTGGAACGTTGGAAGGTTAATCAATCAGAATCAGAATCTTTTATTGATCCTGAAGGAAATTGTGAGCACACAGTTGCTCCATACAAAGACTGAGATAAAGATATAAGATTTAAGTCTCAATAAAGAATTTTTTTCCCCATTTTCTCTCGAATTTATTCGTATCCAGTTCCCACCCGTGTGGTATTCCCTTTCCTGTCACACAACCATCACTGACCAGGGAAGGCCGAAAGCATGCACATGCTCCCCCTACATGACGTGCAATTCTAGGGCCACTTTTCGAACTGTGGCACCATGTGTATTTGGGGCGGGTCTAACACACTCGGAGGGAAAGCGCGATCTGCCCCCTCGTACGAATGAGCTCACAGACGCCCATGATTGGCTGGCAATCGCTGCGAATGACAGGTAAGTGAGCGTATGCTGTCCCTCCCTCCTGTGATAGCTCAACCAATTATGCTTCCATGCTGTAACTGATCAGCAGGTTATGAAGCAGGTCAGAGGTATTGTTCAGTATCGTCTTTATTTTGAACAGCATTCACCTCTCTAACACCACCATCAGAGTCCAGTTCCACTCCCACAATATTACCAGCCTCACGGTTCAGTTCATTCAGTCTGTTTGGGTCTGTGACTTTCAGCCTGATGCCCCAGTATGCAACAGCTTAGAGGCCAGTGCAGTCCACAACAGACTCGTAGAACATCTTGAGTTGTGTCAGGGATGTTAAACCACCTTAACCTCCTCAAAAAACAGAGATGGTTCTGGCCCTTCTTGTAAAATGTGGTACTGTTCTTAACCCGGTCCAGTTTATTGTCGATATGAACTCCAAGGTATCTGTAATCGTCTGCCATTTCCACACTGTCACCCTGGATGGAAACAGGAGGCAATGGTGTTTTGGATCCTAAAATCCACAATCAATTTCTTGGTCTTTGTCACATTAAGCTGCAGATGATTCCACTCACACCATGTGATGAAGGAATCCACCGCAGCCCGATACTCCGTCTCCTCACCGCCGCTGATACACCGACTACAGAGGAGTCATCAGAAAACCTTGTAAGATGGCAGGTCTCTGTGCAGTAGCTGAAGTCTGTTGTATAGAGGGTGAAAAAGAAAGGGGAGAGGATGGTCCCCTGTGGTTTTCCGATGTTGTGAGCACCGTGTCCGACGCGTAGTGCTGCAGGTGCACATACTGTGGTCTTCCGGTAAGGTCATCCACAATCCAGGACACGAGAGAGGCGTCCACCTGCATCATTGTCAGCTTCTCACCCAGAGGGTTGCCTGATGGTGTTGAATGCACTGGAAAGTAAAAAAACACAACCCTCACAGTGTTCAACCAGCTGGGTGTAGACACGGTTAAGCAGGTAGATGATGGCGTCCTCGATGCCAAGATGAGGCTTTTAGGTGAACTGAAAGGGGTCCAGTTGTGGTCTAAACATCGGTCAAAGTTGACCCAGTATGAGTCTCAGGGTAGCTACTCAGCCGGACTTTGATGGCAGTTCAGAGTGAAGCTTTAGCAGGTGATAAACCGTTTGTTTAGCACATGGACTGTAACCCGTTCAGAAGTCACAGAAACATGTAGTAGGAGATTGACAGGTGGACTGCATGGCACCTGCAGTGATGCATTTACTGAACTGTTCACAAATACAAGGAAATGTTTAGCTTTAAGAAAACAACAGGGAGTAGAAACTCATTTTGCATTTTCTGTTCTCTTCTTTAATTTCCGGGCTATTTTATATCGTTATGTGCTTATCGTGTGTGTGTGTGTGTGTGTGTGTGTGTGTGTGTGTGTGTGCAGCATACGGTAAAGAGGGTGTGAAGATGAACTTTGTTGATCGCATCTTTGTTGGAGAGTTGATGAACACCATTATGTGTGAAGAGTGTGAACATGTAAGTGTTTCTACATGAATATATGTTTATTACTCACAGCTACCCTTGAACTGATTTTGTGTGTGTGTGTGTGTGTTAGATTTCAACAGTGAAAGAGGCTTTTATTGACATCTCTCTTCCCATCATCGAGGAGAGAGTGAGACATTACAATGATTTATTTTGTCCTACAATCGTCCTCTTAACTGTACTTTTTTCAGAACTCTTATCTGCTATAAATTTAGTCATTCTTTTTGGATCGTTTTCTCCTACAGACCTCCAAACCATCAAACCCAGGCAGACTAAGTAAACCAACTCGAGACCAGGAGTTCCAGAGCAGCCACGCTGACGATCCGTCCCATTCACACTCCAGCCGAAATGGGAAGAAACCCAGCGCTCAGGTAATGTATGGCCGAATACATCCCTGTTACAAGATCCATCACAGAATAAAATAATTTACCCATAAATAAATCAGCAGAGTCTGTCACCACATAAATGAGGAGATTCACGCGCATCCGCGCGCGCACGCACACACACACACACGCACGCACACACACACACACACACACACACACACACACACACACACACGCATGCACAGAGACAGATACACATGCTCGCACACACAGGCACATACACACACACACTCAGAAATTTTCTCTTAATTTTTTATTCTAAATGTAATCATTTATTATTTATTATTATTTATTCTATTATTAGTATTTTTGTTAATATTATTGTTTATATATTTATTACTTTATGATTATTATGGTTATTCATATTATTTCTTCTCTTTGGTATTGATACATGGGCATGTCTGTAAGAGTAGGTGGAGTTTAATTCCCTTTAAGAGGAAATTCTACAGCAGCATGTGCCTCAAACAAAGCCAACGGTGTCATTTCTTTATACGAACACTCAAAGCAATAATATAACAGGATGTTTTAAGAACAGATCATACTCTGTTATACTGTGCATAGAGTGCACTGAAGTAGTGTGTGTGCGTGTGTGCACGTGTGCGCGTGCATGCGCATGTGTGTGTGTGTTTGATGCAGTGTCGAATGTCATCCACTTGTCATGACACCAGAGGAACACATGAATCAGTGTCCACTCTACAAGAAGAAGCCACGTTTTCAAGTGGGCACCATTGCCATGGTGACACTGCATGCAGCCAATCAGATGCCAGTGATAAAGATTCATCCCCGCAAGACAGCAGCAACGATGCAGACAGTGAGGCATCCGAGTCCGAGTGCACGTCACGAACTCCCGGCTCTGTTAATAAAGCCTCAACATCGTCGTCCTGCGTTAACCCCTGCCTATCTACAACAAGCCCTGCCCCTTTTGTAAGGGAGCAAACAGGAAGTGCAGTCAAACAGCTAGTGAGTGCAGTGTCAAAATTAGGGTTGGTGCAGACACCGCTTGACGGTCTTTCACTCAGCCATGGAGCAGAGGAGAGAGACAGAGACCACCAGGGGGCATTCCAGGCATTATCACACAGCTACACACCAGCATCTAAAGAGTGTTCGGTGCAGTCCTGCCTCCATCAGTTCACCTCCATCGAGCTGCTGATGGGAAACAACAAGCTGCTGTGTGAGAACTGTACAGAGAGACGCCACAAACAACACAGGAGGAGTGGAGGTACACACCCACAAACACACGCACACACACCCCATTATGACATGACATTTTAAGCTCCAGTTTAACTCTGCCCTTATTCTGTTTAACCAGAAGAACTGAAGGTTATTTTTAAAGAATTTTTTAACGTTTTTTTTTCTTAAATCTATAAAATCAGAATCAAAAGAGTTAATTGTGTATATTTGTGTGTGTGTGTGTGTGTGTGTGTGTGTGTTATAGATAAGAAAACCGAGAAGGTGTACACAAGCGCTCGGAAGCAGATGCTGATCTCAGAACTGCCACCTGTCGTCACACTGCACCTGAAACGCTTCCATCAGGTCTGAACACAAACAAACAAACACACAAATTTACATTAACAGCATTTAGCAGAAGCTTTAAAGTCTCTATCAGTGAATATATTCTTATACTGGTTTGTTAGAACACAGACTAAATATACCATAAGTCACACTCAGTCAGTAGGTATTGTGTGTGAGGGGATGTTGTTTTTATACAGCATAGTGCTTAATCTAAGCACTGCTGAAAAAGGTAGGTTTTCAGCCATCATTTGTAGATACCCAGTGATTCAGCTGTCTGAATGTCCAATAGATGTTCATTCTACCACCTTGGAGCCAGAACAGTTAAGAGTTTAGATGCATTTTTCCCTTTTTCCTTGGTAGAACAAGGAAACTAGCAGTGCGAGAGGATCTGAGAGAATGCAGTGCAGTGCGAGGTGTGACAAGTGCTTTGAAGTAGGAAGGTGCAGCTCCATTTTTGGATTTGTAGGCAAGCATTAGTGTTTTAAATCGAATGTGAGCAGCTACAGGAAGCCAGTGGAGAGTTTGTAGCAGTGGTGTGGTTTGGGAAAATTTGTGAATCTTGAAAACAAGCCATGCAACTGCATTCCTAATTATTTGCAGTGATCAAATACAACCCCTGGCAAAAATTATGGAATTACCAGTCTCGGAAGATGTTCATTAAGTTGTTTAATTTTTCAGAAAAAAAGCAGATCAGAAATGACACAAAACTAAAGTCATTTCAAATTGCAACTTTCTGTCTTTAAGAAACACTAAAAGAAATGAAGAAAAAAATGTGGTAGTCAGTAACAGTTACTTTTTTGGACCAAGCAGATAGAATAAATTATGGAATCACTCAATTTTGAAGAAGGAATTATGAAACAAACAACAACAAAAGAACACTCAAGGGCACGGTGGCGTAGTGGTTAGCACGTCCGCCTCACAGCAAGAAGGCCCGGGTTCGATTCCCGGCCTGGGCGTTTCTGTGTGGAGTTTGCATGTTCTCCCCGTGCTTGTGTGGGTTTCCTCCGGGTGCTCCGGTTTCCTCCCACAATCCAAAGACATGCACTGTAGGTTAATTGGCCGTTCTAAATTAGGGACTACAGATGGAAACTAGCTATTAAGCTATAATCTGGTACAGTACATCTCTGTCTCTATGAGCTTAATGTTCCTGTACATTGTCCCTTAGAAAAAAAAAAAAAAAACTTCAACACACCACTAGTACTTTGTTGCACCACCTCTGGGATTTATAAAAGCTTGTATTCTCAGAGGCATGGACTTAAAGAGATACTTCACTTAAAGCCACAGAAAATGAAAGCGCATCTGACATGAAGAATATGTCTTTAATTGCTTACCATAACAAAATCTCCGCAAAATTTGCCCGGCGGGCATAGAAAATAATTGACTTTTATTACTCCTATCATGCAGCTTCGTAGTATCCGCCATTTTTTACGAGTCACATGATCAAAACATGTTCAGTGACGTCAGTGGTGCCGAATCTGCCGGGGGAAACCCAAGCCGTCAGACACTCGGTTTGTACACAGACGAATACACACGTGCCTTTGACGTTCATTCAGATTAGTCCAACATTCTTACTGTAATCTCCAGACCAAGCTGTGATTATGAAGTTACTGAGCCAGCTTTGTTTCCTTATATTGGTAAATAAACTTACAAGTTTTCAGGTTTCATCCACCTGCCACTGTCCCTTATCCTCCATATCTTGGTTGCTCCAACACTTCTATAATTTCCATTTCATTTTTCCAGGAAAACACAATACAGTACCAGTACTTCATAGTAATAAAACCGGGGATTTAGCTCAGTTGGTAGAGCGTCCGCTTTATCCTCCGGAAGGTCGGAGTTCGAATCTGGCCGCGTCATACCATAAGACGTTAAAATTTGGGAGCTGTTGCTGCCTGCTTGGCGCTCAGCATCAAAAGGATAGCGGTAACGACAAGCGCATTGAGCGCGCTCAGCATCAGCGGTGGCGACGAGCGCATTGAGCGCGCTCAGCATCGAAAGGATAGCGGTGGCGACAAGCGCATTGAGCATATGTGTGTATGAAATATGCGCTATACAAGCTCCCGTAATAATAATTCTAGTAGTTACTGGTACTAACTTCATAGTAGTAATAATAATAATTGAACCGTCTCGAATATGCGGACATTTTCATAGTCGTCTGGGCTCACTACACACACGTGGCTGTGCATTCTTCATGCACTCAGCTGGCCGGCCACACTTTGCCAGCCACTGCCGCCGAAGAGCAACTTGTTTTTTCCCAGAGGGCAGTCTGTGAAAGTGTGACTTCCTGATGTTGTTTTTGTCGGACACTTTGCAGTGTTTAGCAATGCAATAGGGCATTATTGGAGCAGAAACACGGAGACGATATGACACATTTGTACACAACAAAACATGCAAAACGGTGGAGTACGAGGAGGCATGAGCACCAATGACGGCACAGACCCAATTTTGAACACGTGACCGGTATAAATGGCTGCGCCCACGGAATATAAATATTCTTCGGTTAATTGCTTCTAAACTCTGGAATGTGATTACTTTTCTTTGTCATAATTCGTAAGTATGCTGTACTTGGTCGATTATTTCATCAGAGATAGTGAAAAAAATGGGCTTTAATGAGTGAAGTATCCCTTTAATGAATGACAAACAATACTCTTCATGAATCTTGCATCGACTTTGTCTGATTGCTTTTGCCAGATCAACTTTGCAGGTTGGAGCCTTGTCATGGACCATTTTCTTCAACTTCCACCAAAGATTTTCAATTGGATTGAGATCCGGACTATTTGCAGGCCATGACATTGACCTTATGTGCCTTTCTTCAAGGAATGTTTTAACAGTTTTTGCTCTATGGCAAGATGCATTATCATCTTGAAAAATGATTTCATCATCCCCAAACATCCTCTCAATTGATGGGATAAGAAAAGTATCCAAAATTTCAAAGTAAACTTGTGCATTTATTGAAGATGTAATGACAGCCATCTCCCCAGTGCCTTTACCTGACATGCAGCCCCATATTGTCAATGATTGTGGAAATTTGCATATTTTGTTTAGGCGGTCGTCTTCATAAATCACACTGGAATAGCACCAAACAAAAGTTCCAGAATCATCACCTTGCCCAATGCAGATTCATGATTCATCACTGAACATGACTTTCATCTAGTCATCCGTGGTCCACGATTGCTTTTCCTGTAACCTTGGGGTTTTTTATGGTTAGCTGTTAATGATGACTTCCGTTTAGCTTTTCTGTATATAAATCCCATTTCCTTTAGGTGGTTTCTTACAGTTCGGTCACAGACATTGACTCCAGTTTCCTCCCATTTGTTTCTCATTTGTTTTGTTGTACATTTTCTATTTTCAAGATATATTGCTTTAAGTTTTCTGTCTTGATGCTTTGATGTCTTCCTTGGTCTACCAGTATGCTTGCCTTTAACAGTCTTCCCATGTTGTTTTTACTTGGTCCAGATTTTAGACATCGCTGACTGTGAACAACCAACATCTTTTGCGACATTGCGTGATGATTTACGTTCTTTCAGAAGTTTGGTTATCCTCTCCTTTGTTTCCATTGACATCTCTTGTGTTGGAGCCATGATTCATGTCAGTCCACTTGGTGCAACAGCTCTCCAAGGTGTGATCACTCCTGTTTAACTGTAGACTAATGAGGCAGGTGTTAGTTTTGGGAATGGAAATTTACCGGGCAATGTCATAATTTTTTCTTCAAATTGCGTGATTCCATAATTTATTCTACCTGCTTGGTCTAAATAAAGTAACTTTTACTGACTACCATATTTTTTCTTGGTTTCTTTTTGTGTTTCTTAAAGCCAGAAAGTTGCATTTGAAATGACTTTAGTTTTGTGTCATATTACGGATAGGAAAATTCAGAGGATTGAAATTGCCCTGTGAAATCAGCAAAGCACAACAGACCATGACGTAAACTATGTACAATTTAATAATACGAACAAAATAAGACAAAATTCACATTATTTACAACTTGGACCTAAACCATATACAAATTAGCCAAGGGGCCCATAGTCACCAAGCGCCCGCAGCAGGGTAAATTTAGAGATGGCGCATGTGCTGGTGGCAGGCATGTGATTTGACAATCACCAAAATATCTGAAAATCAGCCAGTGTCTGGGGGGCATGGCCCCCACCCTGAAGCTCCTCCCCTGAAGCTCCCCCCCTCAAGCTCCTAGTTTTTAAGCATTTCAGAAGGGGAAAAGGCCATTTCATGATACTGAAAGAGCTCTAGAAAGTTTAATTTCTAATCTATATATGCACACTGTACCTCAACGTGTGGGTTTATCATATGGGATTCCAACACTAATCAAAGTGTCACAGTCACAAATCAAATAGTCCCTCTTATAGATATGTCCTGCCTCACAACACTATTATCAACAGTCATTGTCTTTAAACACAATCTGGAAACGGGCTATACGCACGACATGCTATACATGACATAAGTTTTTTGAATTAATGTTTCTTTATCTTTAGTGCTTTAGCATGGCACTTTCTTGTTTCCTTTTGTGCAGCCTGAACTGTCCTTCTGGAGGCTGCCTTAGAAAGTTTGTTGTCCTTCTGGATGCTCAGGCGTTTCGGTTGAGGTTGATTCATAGTTTTACATTGCCAGTATTAATGAGCTACTTACATGAGCACACACACTCCCGCTGCTGTAAATGCCTATTTATATAAGTTAATTACGAAAAACTGGTGAGTTATTGCAGCAATAATTTATTTATTCTAAACAGCAGAAAAATGGTTCAGTGACCATAGAGTTGGCTCATTTGATTCAGTTCACGGAGTAAACACGTGAACGTCCTACGCCTAAAACATGCATGCAGTCATAATAATTTGAAAAATACAATCAGAAACTTGACAACAAAACTCTCAAACATACCTCAAAATTAACTACTCGATCGGTGACAGAAACTGGTTGTTTCACTGGCTCTTTTCTTTGCACAGAAGTTTCTGGTCGAACGGCAAACAAAGGGTTAAGTCCGTAGGGTTCTGGAATCTTCGCTTGAACACCAAATGTTCCGGCAATTGAATGCTACAGTTCCCTTTTCCATCCATTCCCACCTAAACTTGTTTTTCACAACTTTGTCCATTTCTTTGATTCAAGCAGAATCTTTTCTCTGGATCACCAACATACTTTCAACAGCTGAACAGAACGGAAGTGGTGGAAATGTCTACGTACATGTTTCAAAATAAGTGATTGGCTATTAGAAAGCCATCAGCCAAACAGCAGTAACGTTTCAAGAGAGTGCCAATTAAAAAAAATCGAAATTCCGTGAATTCGTGGAAAAATCACATGCCTGTGGTGGGGAAAAGCTTGCCATGCTGTGTGTCGGACGAAGCAAATGATGACCATCCTCGCGTGGGCTGTGCGTGGACGTGGATGCTGGACTGTGTCGATGAAGTCCCGAACAACGAAACTTCTGTGAAGCGTGTGATGCCTGTGATTGCGCAACACCCCAAAGCATTGTACAATACCACCGGTACACGCGCACGCAGATCTCACACCACTACTACCTTAAAGTCTATGTGTCCTGAAACATATTGCATCTATGTGTGAAACTATCAATAGCCCTGGCTCACCAATGTGTATCAGTGAGTAGATACAGCAAACATATATTATATAAGTATTTTGATATTTACATTCATACAAATATGTACATGCTCGTAACACTCTCCCCCTTAAAGAGAAGAAAGTTTTGCAGAAACTTTCTGATTAATGTGAACGATTTCAAGTCATAACATTCACAGCATCAAAATCTACCAAACATTTTCAATCTTTACAAAGTGCATAATCCAACTTCACCCCCATAAGATCATTACTGATCAACAAATCAGCACCCAGAACTGTGAGAGCATCGAGAACACCAATTTCACCAGAAATCAGGCCTGACAAGTCAAATTGACAAACTAGAGAGGAGCAAGAGTCACTTATACCCAACATTAAAACATTGGCAATAGCTGAAGACTCGACAAAAGGCATAACATCCTTCAAAATCAGAGACCAAAGAGCTTCAGTATCCCTTAATATCAAAATGGGCCATGGGGTAGAATTATCTCCCATAAGTGACACAAAGCCTTAAGACAATAAAGGTAAATACTCCTCCAGATACACAGCACCTGACATCGTGTCCTCGAAAACAAAAATTCTCCACAGAACCACCTGAAACAAAAAGGCTTAGGTGTGATAGACCCACAAGCATTTGGGCGCAACTTGTGGACTGATTTTTGAACTCCAGACTCAATTGCCTTCAAAACCTGAAATTTCCTCATCACAGGTTTTTCCTCAAGTTCAAAATAATTGTAGATTTGCACCAAATCAGATGTGCACAAGGCATCGACTTCCCCCAGGGGTTTAATAAAATCCTCGAGTGTAAACACCATTTTGCTGGTTTCACAATTAAAGTATCAAAAGGTATCAATTCAATATTAAAGACTCACTGCCAAATGGATTCGATCCCGGACGATGTTTGGGAAATATCCCGGACGATGTTTGGGAAATATCCCGAACGAGCCCCCACTTGTTACGAATAGGAAAATTCAGAGGATTGAAATTGCCCTGTGAAACCAGCAAAGCACAACAGACCACGACATAAACTATGTACAATTTAATAATATGAACAAAATAAGACAAAATTCACATTATTTACAACGTAGAGCAAAACCATATACAAATTAACCAAGGGTCCCATAGTCAACCTGCAGCAGGGTAAATTTAGAGATGGCACATGTACTGGTGGGGAAAGGCTTGCCATCCCGCATGTCGGACGAAGCAAATGATGACCCTCCTCGCGTGGGCTGTGCGTGGACGTGGATGCTGGACTGTGTCGATGAAGTCCCGAACAACGAAACTTATGTGAAGCGTGTTCCATGGTGTTCCAAGAGCCATGAGGAGACTGCAAGAGCCCCTAGCCAGTCGGCCACAGGTCCTTAATATAGATTCCTCCAACAAGTTGTTTTCTCTCTGGTACAAGCCTGAACAAGCCCAGTCAAGCCCAGACATGTCCCAACATGTCTATGTTGCTCCTCCCCTCCGTTGGATTGCCCAACTCCAGTCCTTTCCACTGTTTTCTATAGGACACAACACTCCCCTGTGATTGCGCAACACCCCAAAGCATTGTACAAGACCACCGGTACATGTGCACCCAGGTCTCACACCACTACTACCTTAAAGTTCATGTGTCCTTAAACATATTGCATCTATGTGTGAAACTATCAATAGCCCTGACTCACCAATGAGTAGATACAGCAAACATATAAGTATTTTGATATTTACATTCACACAAATATGTACATGCTCATAACATGTCATGTCTGTGATCTGCTTTTTTTCTGAAAAATTAAACAACTGAATGAACACTCTCTGAGATGGATGATTCCATAATTTTTGCCAAGGGTTGTAGCACTCAAAGGTAGAGCTGTCAGGAGTGAGTTGCCGTAATCTAGTCTTGATATGACAAGGGTTTGAACAAGTATATGAGTGGCCTTCCTGGAAAGGAATGGACGAATCCTTAAGATGTTAATGAGAAGAAATCAACATGATCAAGAAAGATTAGTGAAATTAGAAGAGAAGGACAGGCACTTATCTATGGTTACTCCAAGGCTTAGTGCAGTTCCTGAAGGAAAGATCACAGCATTGTCCAAGGACATTGCAAAATGTTGATGTGGGGATGAGTCAGCTGGGATTAACAACAATTCAGTCTTGCTGGAACTAAGTTTCAGCTGGTGAGCTGCCATCCATGAGGAGAAACTTGGCAGACATGCAGAAATCCGAGTAGAAACATCAGTGTCTGAGGGAGGAAAAGAGAGAACAGGTTGAGTGTCATCTGCATAGCAGTGGTATGAGAGCCCATGTGAAGATATGACATTACCAAGGGACTTTTTAGAGAGCAGAAGTGGACCAAGAACTGAGCCTTGGGGAACACCAGTAGAACTTTGGCGTGAAGAGGTTATGGATCCCTCCATGTAACCTGATCTGAGCAACCTTCCAGGTAGGAAGCAAACCAATGCCATGCTACACCACAAATTTTTAGATTTCTGAGGATGGATAAGAGAGTCTTGTGGTTGACCGTGTCATATGTTGCTGAAAGGTTGAGAATGACATCTTGGCAGATCTTGCAGCATATAGCTTTTCTGTAACAGCCAAGAGTGCAATCTCTGTGGAATGTGCTGCTCTTGAAGCCAGATTAATTTGGTGGTTATTCTGCAAAAGATTTGGTATATCTTTTCAAAGGCATTTGGTTATAAACAGTGCATTCAAGAATTTTGTAAAGGAAAGAAAGAAGTGATATCGGCCTGTAGTTGCTTATGTCTCATGGATCCAGAGATGGCTTCTTTAAGATGGGTAGAACCCTGGCTCTTTTGAACGGCTGTTGGTACATGACTGGATGATATGGAGTTATTGATAATAGTGGATGTAATTGGAAGAAGGTCTTGAGAGATAGTCTGGAGTATTGTGGAAGTGATTGGATCCAGTGAGCAGGTGGTAGGACTGCATGGTGAAATGACTTGCTGGACATCCTCATTCACACACACACGAACAAACACACACAGATGAGCCCGTGGCGGGTACACTGGTGAAGGTTGCTCTGACATAAAGGTTCATCACAAGCTCCCCCCCTCCCATATGCTGAGAGGTTCCTCCTCTGGCTTTAGGTAATAGTGAGATGACTTAGATAACCAGAATGTTCTATCAATGAATTTCTAAGGTTTTACATGCTGTTCTCTCCTGTTTGTGTTAGTCATATTCAGATCATGAAATACTAACATAATCACTACCACTGTGTGTGTGTGTGTGTGTGTGTGTGTGTGTGTGTGTTTGTGTGTAGGCTGGAATGAATTTTCGGAAGGTGAATCGGCATGTTGATTTCCCGCTTGTTCTGGATTTGGCTCCATTCTGCTCCGCCTCCTGCAAGGTCTCCACCTTCATGCTTGTTAGTGCAACTGTGTTTATGTAGGTGTTTTTATCAACAAAAGTCTTGTCGTGTGTGCAGCTGATACTGACAACAGCTGATAACTTCACTTCTCAATCACCTCTGCCTTACATTAATCGTACAGGTGTTTTGTGAAAAAAAAGGGAAAGTCTGTTGGGCTTTTTACACCCGAGTCTAAGGCTGGTGCTTATTCCTGGTTTCTGTAGCGTGAAGCTAAGCGATCAGGAGTTCAACTCCAGCTGGATGGGATGCTAATCCAACAGAGGTTACCTTCCCGGTATATTTTTACTGGTACCCATTTATACTGCTGGGTGAACAGAGGCACACTTGTGGGCGAGACAGGGGTCTTAGCACAGTGGGGGTCTAACTGGGATTTGACACAACCTCCCGATCATGAGCACAGCACCCTAACCACTACGCCACCCGTTCCTGTTTTGTGAAAGCAACAGGAAATTTTAAATTTATTTATACTTTTTACTGATAATAAAAGATGACCATATCTATTCTCGGCTCGACAAGAGTCATAATCACATAACAGCAATTTTTGGATCAAGTAATGAAAAGGGCTTTATTCACGAAATATACATAAAATTCAGGTATTAAAGTCACTTTAAGGCAATTTATAAAATCTATTTGCAAAAGGTGTACAAACCTTGAAGATCTCCAAAAAGCCAATGAAAATAATTTTAAGTAGTAGTAAGAAATTTGGGCAGTGATGGCTCAGCGGTTCAGGTTTTGGGTAATCCAAAGGCTAGTGGTTCAAGCCCCTGGGCAAATGCTTTAACCCTCGAATTGTTGATTTGTATTAAAAAAAGCTCTGGATGAGGGTGTTTGCTAAATATAAATGTAAATTTCAGACCCTGCTGGTACACATCGGTAATCTCAGTTCTGCAACGAAAGCTATCCACAAAACAACCGGCTACACTAAAGCTGCAGTTCACCTCCTGATGGCTCCTTCAAAGCCTCATAAATTCATAGCTATTTCATACGCCATACACCGTACATCATACGGATTCTGTACTGGATGCAGCTAGAACACCATGACATTGTTGCCAAGGGCCGAACATGTGGAAACTGTTATCACTAGAAACATGGAGAAAATAATTATATTTGAGAAAATATTAATTTAACATCAAATCACTATGCCATCCAATGCAGCCGTGAGGGGGGTCACAAGCCATTGTTCTTTCTCATGCCGGTCTCAAGCCCGGATAAATGCAGAGGGTTGTGTCAGAAGGGCATCCGACTTAAAACCTGTGCCAAATCAACTATGCGGATCATCAATGTTACTTCCAAACCGGATCGGTCGAGGCCCAGGTTAACAACGACCATCAGTGCTGTTAACCAACAGGGTGTTGGTGGAAACTGGACTACTGTTGATCGAAGAAGGAGAGGCAGGAGGCATGTCCACAGGCAGAGAGAGAAGAGGAAAGGCATGAGTCTAGGACTGACATTAGGAACTTGGAATGTTGGAACTATGACAGGAAAAGCTAGAGAGCTGGCTGACATGATGCAGAGGAGGAAGGTGGACATACTGTGTGCTCAGGAGATCAGGTGGAAAGGTAGCAGGGCTAGAAGCTTAGGAGCAGGGTTTAAGCTGTTTTATTATGGTGTGGATGGGAAGAGAAATGGAGTAGAAGTCATCTTGAAGGAAGGATTTGTCAGGAATGTTCTAGAAGTGAAAAGAGTGTCAGACAGCGTGATGAATCTCAAGTTAGAAATTGAAGGCGTGATGTTCAATGTTGTTAGTGCTTATGCCCCATAGGCAGGGTGTGAGCTAGAATAGAAGGAGATTCGGGAGTGAGTTAGATGAAGTGATGCAGAGTACCCCCAGAGGTGAAAGAATGGTCATTGGTGCAGACTTCAATGGACGTTGGGACAGGCAACAGAGGGGATGAGGAAGTGATGGGCAGGTTTGGTGTCCAGGACAGGAACACAGAAGGACAGATGTTGATAGATTTTGAAAAAAGGATGCAAATGCTGTGGTGAATTCTTTCTTCCAGAAGAGACAGGAGCACATGGTGGCTTATAAAAGTGGAGGTAGGAGCAAAAAGGTAGACTACAGCTTGTGTAGACGATGTAATTCGAAGGAATTCAGTGACTGCAAATTAGTAGCGGGTTAGAGTGTTGCCAGACAGCATATGATGTTGGTGTGCAGGATGACGTTGATGGTGAGGAAGGTGAAGAAAGCAAAGGTAGAGCAGAAGACAAAGTGGTGGAAGCTGAAAAAGGAAGAGTGTCATGTCTTCAAGGAGGAGTTGAAACAGGCTTTGGGTGGTCAGGAAGTGCTTCCAGATGACTGGACAACTACAGCTAATGGGATCAGGGAGACAGGTAGGAGTGTACTTGGTGCGTTCTCTGGAAGGAAAGTATATAAGGAGACTTGGTGGTGGAATGAGGAAGTGCAGGATTGTGTACAAAGGAAGAGGTTAGCTAAGAAGAAGTGGGACATTGAGAGGACTGAAGAGAGTAAACAGGAGTACAGGGAGACGCGGCCTAACGCAAAGATATTATTATTATGGATGCTTATATAGCCCAATTTCATACATGCATATGCTCAATGCGCATGAAACCCCAGTGCTCCCTGCGCTCTGGGTACTCGTCGCCACTGTACGGAACCAGTTTTTGCGCTGTTCTATCCTTTTGATGCTGAGCGCCAAGCAGGAAGCAACAACTCCCAAATTTTAACGTCCCATGGTTTGACACGGCCGGATTCGAACTCCGACCTTCCGGAGGATAAAGTAGATGCTCTACCAACTGAGCTAAATCCCTGGTCAGCAGGGTCAAAAGCCAAATAGAGGGCGTACGATGACTTGTATGCTAGATTGGACGGTTACGAGGGAGAAAATTATTCATACAGGTTGGCACAGCAGAGAAACATACATGGGAAGGACGTGTAGCAAGTTAGAGTGATTAAGGACAGAGAGGAAAATGTATTGACTGATGACAGAAGTATGCTGGGAAAATGGAAAGAGTGCTTTGAAGAGTGCTTTGAAGAGCTGATGATTGAGGAAAATTAGAGCGAGAACAAGAGTAGAAGAGGTGACTGTTAAGGACTAGGAAGTAGCAAAAATTAGTAAGGATCAAGTGAGGAGGTTATTGAAGAGGATGAATAGTGGAAAGGCAGTTGGTCCTGATGACATACCTGTGGAAATATGGAAGTGTCTAGGAGAGGTAACTAGACTTTCTGACAAGAACATTCAACAAGGTCTTAGAGAGTGAGAGGATGCCGGAGGAATGAAGACGTGTGCTGGTGCCTATTTTTAAGAACAAGGCAGACGTGCAGATTTGCGGCAACTACAGAGGGATAAAGTTGATGAGCCATACGATGAAGTTATGGGAAAGAATAGTGGAAGCTAGACTAAGGGCAAAGGTCAGCATTTGTGAACAACAGTTTGATTTCATGCTAAGAAAGAGCACCACAGATGCAGTGTTTGCTTTGAGGATGTTAATAGAGAAGTACAGAGAAGGTCAGAGGGTGTTGCATTGTGCCTTTGTGGATCTGGAGAAAGCATATGACAGGGTGCTGAGAGAGGAACGGTGGGATTGCTTGAGGAATTCTGGAATGGCAGAGAAGTATGTTAGAGTGGTGCAGGACATTGTGTAAGACTGTGATGAGGTATGCTGTCAGTGTGACCGAATAGTTCAAGTTGGAGGTGGGACTGCATCAAGGGTCAGCTCTGATCCCCTTCTTGTTTGCTATGGTGATGGACAGGCTGACAGACGAGGTTAAACAAGAATCTCCATGGACTATGATGTTTGCAGATAACATTGTGATGTGTAGTGAGAGCAGAGAACAAGTGCAGGAAAATCTTTAGAGGTGGTGGTATGCCCTGGAAAGGAGGGGAATGAAGGTTAGCCTCAGTAAGACAGAATACATGTGTGTGAACGACAAGGACCCAAGAGGAACGGTGAGGTTACAGAGAGCAGAGCTAAAGAAAGTAGAGGATTTTAAGTACTTAGGGTCAACAGTCCAGAGCAATGGAGAGTGTGGAAAAGAGGTGAAGAAGCGTGTGAAGACAGGTTGGAATGGTTGGAGAAAAGTGTCCGGTGTGATATGTAATAGGAGGGTATCAGCAAAAATGAACGGAAAAGTGTACAAGACGGTCATGTGGCCAGCCATGTTGTATATGGTTTTTTTTTGCTTCACGCTTAATTCTCTCTGTGTCAGGAGGCACATAAGGCTTGGACATTTATCTGCCACTGGTGTCGGTCTGCAGCTGTGTGGCGAACTACACCCCAAGAGCTCCAGCCAGCAACGGTCCGCTCTACTTCCGCCATCCTTCTCCAGGTGGTTTTTGGGAAGCCTCTTTTCCTGCGTCCTTCCTGGGTCCGGGGTCCACCCCATAGCTACAGCGCAGTCGTCCTTTGGGTCTTATCTGAGAATGTGGCCGATCCAGTTCCATCTCTTTGTTCTGATTACTTGGCTGATTTTCTTCGTTTCTGCCTTTTCTAGGATTGTTTTGTTGGATATGTGTTGCTGCCAGCATACCTTGAATATCCTTCTCAGACACTTGGCTTGGAATGCATCCAGCCTTGCCTTTCTTCATCTGTGGTCTCTTCATGGCCCAGTCAGTTACTCGCAGGAACAGAAATCCTGACATGCAGCATCCCTGTTTTACTCTGGTGATAACAGGGAACCATTCTGTTGTCTCCTCTTCCTCTATGACCGAGCAATGTTTGAACCATTCTTATGAGTTTTTTGGGGATTCCGTACTCTCTCATAATGATCCAGAGGCTTTCTCTGTGGATGGAGTCGAAGGCCTTTTCAAAGTCCTCAAAGTGGATGTATAGAGTGGCATTGGTTTTCTCCAAGATGTTCCTCAGTATGAATATTTGTTCTGTTGTTCTTCTTCCTTTTCTAAACTTGGCTTGTTCCTTCCTGAGTGACGGATCCACCCCTGTTTGTATCCTATTAATCGGGACCCTGCTGAGGACTTTGCTGGCCAGTGGCAGTAGCATGACTCCTCTCCAGTTGCCACATTTCTGAAGGTTGCCTTTTTTTTGGAATTTTACAAATGAGCCTCTTCGTCCATTGGTCAGGAACTGCTTCCTTCTCCCATACGAGATTGAATAGTCTCTTTAGTTCTGTGTTGGTGTGCTCTGAGTCCGCTTTCAACATCTCTGCTGTAACCTGGTCAATTCCTGCTGCTTTTCTGTTGTTGAGTGTGCATAGAGCTGATCTTATTTCTTCTAAAGTTGGGACTTCGGTTGAGATATCAAGTTCTTCTCCTCTTTCTCTGCTTGATGGGGCTCCTCCAGTGCGTCTCTGTTGAAGACTTCCTGGAAATGCTTGCCAGTCTTGCCTCCTTGTGCTTCAGTAGGTCTCCATTCTTGCTCTTCACTGCTGCTGCTTGCCTTGGGCCTTGTCCTGTTAGCTGCTTCACAATAAATGATAATAATGATAATAACTCCTTATTGTCAAAGTACATTGCATACATGAAATTTGCTTTGGGCAGCTGTCGCCACTGTGCAGCACCAGTTATTGCAGTTATTACCAATCTATCTTGTAGATTGATGTCCATAGTTTATGTAACTCTAGTTTTTTTTTACAGGAGAAGGTAGTTGGCCTTCTACCCAAACCCCAGACTTGGAGGATCAGGATTTCTGTGAGGGTGTCCTTCCCTTAGACTGCATTGGTCCACGTGTGCAATCCCCCATACGCCACATGAGGTCCGTGCCTCTACGTCGTGCAGTCTAAGCGTGAGGTTAGAAACAGTGGTACTGAGGAAAAGACAGGAGGCAGAGCTGGAGGTAGCAGAGATGAAAATGTTGAGGTTCTCTTTGGGAGTAACGAGGATGGATAGGATCAGGAATGAGTACATCAGAAGGATAGCACATGTAAGATGTTTTGGAGACAAAGTCAGAGAGGTGAGATTGAGATGGTTTGGCTATGTACAGAGGAGGGACAGTGAATATAATGGTAGTAGAATGCTGAGGTTGGAACTACCAGGCCGAAGGCCTAGAGGAAGATCAAAGAGAAGATTTATGGATGTGGTGAAGTAGAACATGAAGGAAGTTGGTGTAAGCAAAGAAGATGCAGAGGATAGGGTGAGATGGAGGCAGATCATTCGCTGTGGCGACCCCGGAAAGCCAGCCATGTATGAAAGGGACATATTATGGTTTTAGATCACCTCCAGTACACAGGTATTACAGAGCGGTGTAAGATGGGCGGGGCATCACCAGATACTAATATCAACAGATTATTGCTTCCCATCATGTTTTAAACCTACAAACCTACAGATTCCTCAGCACAGGGTCAATAACGCACTGTTTTCAGATCATGGGAAGCATTGTAAAATAGCCTCCTCTTGTAATAAAAACAGATCAAAAGTGGAATTTTTAGAAGTACTTACAAATTTTTATCTGTAATTTTAAGATGTTGAAGGTGTCTGATTATTTCAATATGATCATTATGCATTATGATCCCCCAGTGCAGCTAACTGGGTTATCAAAGGCGGGCCATGTCTCTCACTGTCTATGGTGTGAGGCATGTAAAAGAACCATTGCTGACTTTCGTAAAGAGTAGGCTGTAAAGTCGTTAGTGTGTTTCTATCCCTTGCTAAAAAGGGTTGTGACAGGAAGGGCATTCGACGTAAAAACCTCTGCCAAATCAAACGTGCGAATCAGATGATTCGCTTTGGCGACTCCCGAGTAAAAGGGACAGAGTCGAAAGGAAGACATTATGCATTCTGATGAGCACCTGTCTGTCTGGTACCATAAGGGCCATGTTTGCAGAGGAATTTTTTAGTATGATGTTATATTCAATTCAGTTTTATTTGTATTTGCAGTTGACATTGTTGCAAAGCAGCTTAACACAGTAAAACAATAAAAGTCAGGCTTACAAAGTATAAAAGAATTTAAACATTTCCTACAACCCCTACACAGCCATAATAAGCGTCACCCGCGGTGATGGTGCCAAAGGAAAGCTCCCTTAGTAGATGCGAGGAAGAAACCTTGAGAAGAACCAGATCCAAAAGAGAAACCCATCCTCATTTGGGTCGAACCAGAAAGATACAAAACATATATGAGAAATTCAGTACAGTCCAAAATTTGGCTTATGCACCAAATGACAGTTCAGAGTACCCACCCTTCTTGGAGTCTTTAGGGGGTGTGTTGGAGAACGCTCTCTCGGGAGACTCACTTGTTGTTTTGGGAGACTTCAACGCCCATGTGGGCAACGATAGTGTGACCTGGAAGGGTGTGGTCGGGAGGTATGGTGGCTCCAGTCTGAACCCAAATGGCATTTCGTTGTTGGACTTCTGTGCTCGTCTGTGTTTCTATCACTTATGAGCACACTTGGCACCAGGACACCCTAGGTCACAGTTCGATGATTGACTTTGTAGTCATGTTATCGGACTTGCGGCCATATGTTCTGGACACTCGGGTGAAGAGAGGAGCTGAGTTGTCTACCGATCACCACCTGGTGGCGAGTTGGCTTCAGTGGTGGGGGAGGCTGCCTTCCAGACTTGGCAGGCCCAAGCGTGTAATCAGGGTCTGCTGGGAATGTTTAGCGGAGTCCCGTGTCCAAAAGGCCTTTAACTCCCACCTCTGACATAGTTACAACCTCGTCCCAGAGAAGGCGGGTGACATGGAATCTGAATGGGCCATGTTTCGTGCCTCCATTGCTGAGGCGGCAGCCCATAGCTGTGGCCGGAAGATCATCGGTACTTGTCGTGGCGGTAACCTCCAAACCCGGTGGTGGACACCTGTGGTAAAGGGGGCCGTCCAGCTGAAGAAGGAGGCCTATCGGGTTTTATTAGCCTGTGGAACTCCCGAGGCAGCTGACAGGTACAGGCAGGCCAAACGTACTGCAGCCGAGGCTGTCGCAGATGCAAAATTTCAGGCATGGGAGGAGTTCGGTGAGGGCCTGGAGAGTGATTATCGGTTGGCCTCAAAAAGGTTCTGGACCACCATCCAATGCCTCAGGAGGGGTAATCAGTTCTCCACAAACACTGTTTACAGTAGAGGTGGGGAGCTGCTTACCTCAACTGGGGATGTCGTCGAGAGGTGGAGGGAATACTTTGAGGACCTCCTCAATCCCACCAACACACCCTCCGTGGAGGAGGAAGACCCTGGGTTTGGGTGGGGGTCTGCCCATCACTGGAGTGGAGGTCGGTGAGGTTGTCAAAAAGCTCCTTGGTGGTCAAGCTCCGGGGTTGGACGAGATCTGCCCAGAATATCTCAGGCCGTTGGATGCTGTAGGTCTGTCTTCGTTGGCATTTCTCTGCAACATTGCGTGGTCATCAGGGGCTGTACCTCTGGTTTGGCAAACCAGGGTGGTGGTCCCGATTTTTAAGAAGGGGGACCAGAGGGTGTGTTCCAATTATCAAGGAATCACACTCCTCAGCCTACCTTGGAAAGTCCATGCAGGGGTACTGGAGAGGAGGATCCGACCGATAGTCGAACCTCAGATTCAGGAGGAACAATGTGGTTTTCGTCCTGGCCGCAGCACTCTTGACCAACTCTATACGAGTCACAGGATTTTGGAAGGGGCATGGGAGTTTGCCCAATCTGTCCATGTGTGTTTTATGGATTTAGAGAAGGCTTTCGACCGTGTCCCTCGAACAATTTTGTGGGGCATGTTCCGTGAGTACGGCATTCCAGACCTGTTGCGACGGGCCATTCGGTCGCTGTATCACCGGAGCCAGAGTTTGATGCTTATTGGTAACAGCAGGTCGAATTCGTTTCCGATGGGAGTTGGAGTCCGTTAAGGCTGTCCTTTTGTCACCGATTCTGTTCATAATTTTTATGGACAGAATATCTAGACGCAGTCAAGGCGTTGAGGAGTTCTGGTTTGGTGGCCATCGGATCTCGTCTCTGCTTTTTGCAGATGATGTTGTCCTTTTGGCTTCATCAAGTCGAGACGTCCAGCCCTCATTGGAGTGATTTGCGGCTGAGTGCGAAGCAGCCGGGATGAAGATCAGTACCTTCAAGTCCGAGGCCATGGTTCTCAGTCGGACAAGGGTGGAATACACTTTCTGTGACGGGAATGAGATCCTGTCCCAAGTGGAGGAGTTTAAGTATCTGGGCGTCTTGTTCACGAGTGAGGGAAGGATGGAGCGGGAGATCGACAGACAGATTGCTGCAGCCTCTGCTTTTAAACGGAGCATGTACCAGTCCGTCGTGGTGAAGATGGAGCTGAGCCACAAGGCGAAGTTCTCAATTTACCAGTCGATTTATGTTCCAACCCTCATCTGTGGTCACGAGCTTTGGGTAGTGACCGAAAGAACAAGATCGCGGATACAAGTGGCTGAAATAAGCTTCCTTCGCCGGGTGGCGGAGTTCTCCCTTAGAGACAAAGTGAAAAGCTCTACCATCCGTGGAGAGCTCGCAGTCGATCCACTGCTCCTCCACATTGAGAGAGGCCAGTTGAGGTGGCTCGGGCATCTGGTCAGAATGCCTCCCGGACGCCTCCCTGGTGTGGTGTTTCGGGAATGTCCAACCAGGAAGAAACCCCGGGGTCAACCTAGAACACGCTGGAGGGACAATGTCTCTCAGCTTGTCTGGGACCGCCTCGGTGTCCCTCCGGAAGAGTTGGAGGAAGTGGCTGGGGAGCGGGACGTCTGGCCCTCTTTGCTTAAGTTGCTGCCCCAGAACCCGACCCTGGACTCAGCGGAAGATGATATATACTAGCATATTATAAATATTATAAACATGTTATAAAAAATTAGCATATTGTGATAAAGTTCATTATTTTCTGTAATGTACTGATAAACATTAGACTTTCATATATTTTAGATTCATTGGACACAACTAAAGTAGTTCAAGCCTTTTATTGTTTTAATATTGATAATTTTGGCAAAAAAGTAAAGAAAAACCAAAAATCCCTATCTCAAAAAATTAGCATATTTCATCCTACCAATAAAAAAAAAGTGTTTTTAATAGAAAAAAGGTCAACCTTCAAATAATTATGTTCAGTTATGCACTGAATACTTGGTCGGGAATCCTTTTGCAGAAATGACTGCTTCCATGCGGCGTGGCATGGAGGCAATCAGCCTGTGGCACTGCTGAGGTGTTACGGAGGCCCAGGATACTTCGATAGCGGCCTTAAGCTAGGCCAATTGAGCACAGTAATACCATGGTCAGTAAACCAATTACCAGTGGTTTTGGCACTGTGAGCAGGTGCCAGGTCGTGCTGAAAAATGAAATCTTCATCTCCATAAAGCTTTTCAGCGGATGGAAGCATGAAATGCTCCAAAATCTCCTGATAGCTAGCTGCATTGACCCTGCCCTTGATAAAACACAGTGGACCAACACCAGCAGCTGACATGGCACCCCAGACCATCACTGACTGTGGGTACTTGACACTGGACTTCAGGCATTTTGGCATTTCCTTCTCCCCAGTCTTCCTCCTGACTCTGGCACCTTGATTTCTGAATGGCATGCAAAATTTGCTTTCATCCGAAAACAGTCCTTTGGATAACTGTGCAACGGTGCAGTAAGCAGAGCTGGAGGCAGCGGAGATGACAATGTTGAGGTTCTCTCTGGGAGTAACGAGGATGGATAGGATCAGAAATGAGTATATCAGAGGCACAGCCCATGTAAGATGTTTTGGAGACAAAGTCAGAGAGGCTAGATTGAGATGGTTTGGACATGTACAAGAGGAGGGATAGTGAGTATATTGGCAGTAGGATGCTGAGGTTGGAACTACCAGGCAGAAGGCCTCGAGGAAGACCAAAGAAGAGATTTATGGACGTGGTGAAGGAAGACATGAAGGTCGTTGGAGTCAGAAAAGAAGATGCAGAGGATAGGTTGAAATGGAGGCGGATGATTTGCTGTGGCGACCCCTGAAGGGAGCAGCCGAAAGTATAAGAAGAAGAAGAAGGTGCAGTGCTGCTTCTCTGTAGCCCAGATCAGGCACTTCTGCCGGTGTTTCTGGTTCAAAAGTGGCTTGACCTGGGGAATGCGGCACCTGTAGCCCAGTCCACTGCTTCCACAGGTCCCCCAAGGTCTGGAATTGGCCCTTCTCCACAATCTTCCTCAGGGTCCGGTGACCTCTTCTGGTTGTGCAGCGTTTTCTGCCACACTTTTTCCTTCCCACAGACGTCCCACTGAGGTGCCTTGATACAGCACTCTGGGAACAGCCTATTCGTTCAGAGATTTCTTTCTGTGTCTTACCCTCTTGCTTGAGGGTGTCAATGATGGCCTTCTGGACAGCAGTCAGGTCGGCAGTCTTACCCATGATTGCGGTTTTGAGTAATGAACCAGGCAGGGAGTTTTTAAAAGCCTCAGGAATCTTTTGCAGGTGTTTAGAGTTAATTGGTTGATTCAGATGATTAGGTTAATAGCTCGTTTAGAGTACCTTTTCATGATATGTTAATTTTTTGAGATAGGAATTTTGGGTTTTCATGAGCTGTATGCCAAAGTCATCAGTGTTAAAACAATAAAAGACCCGAAATATTTCAGTTGGTGTGCAATGAATCTAAAATTTATGAAAGTTTAATTTTTATCAGTACATTACAGAAAATAATGAACTTTATCACAATATGCTAATTTTTTGAGAAGGACTAGTATACATATATATATATATATATATATATATATATATATATATATATATATATATATATATGATGTTTGCAGATGACATTGTGATCTGTAGTGAGAGCAGAGAACAAGTGCAGGAAAATCTAGAGAGGTGGAGGTATGCCCTGGAAAGGAGAGGAATGAAGGTTAGCCTCAGAAAATCAGAATACATGTGTGTGAATGAGAAGGACACAGGAGGAATGGTGATGTTACAGGGAGCAGAGATAACGAAGGTGGAAGATTTTAAGTACTTAGGCTCAACAATTCAGAGCGATGGAGAGTGTGGAAAAGAGGTGAAGAAGCGTGTGCAGGCAGGCTGGAATGGTTGGAGAAAAGTGTCCGGTGTGATGTGCCATAGAAGAGTGTCAGCAAGAATGAAGGGAAAAGTGTACAAGACGGTGGTGAGGCCAGCGATGTTGTATGGCTTAGAAACAGTGGCGCTGAGGAAAAGGCAGGAGGCAGAGCTGGAGGTAGCAGAGATGAAAATGTTGAGGTTCTCTCTGGGAGTAACGAGGATGGATAGGATCAGAAATGAGTACATCAGAGGGACAGCCCATGTAAGATGTTTTGGAGACAAAGTCAGAGAGGCTAGATTGAGATGGTTTGGACATGTACAGAGGAGGGATAGTGAGTATATTGGCAGTAGGATGCTGAGGTTGGAACTACCAGGCAGAAGGCCTCGAGGAAGACCAAAGAAGAGATTTATGGATGTGGTGAAGGAAGACATGAAGGTCGTTGGAGTCAGAAAAGAAGATGCAGAGGACAGGGTGAGATGGAGGCGGATGATTTGCTGTGGCGACCCCTGAAGGGAGCAGCCGAAAGTAAAAGAAGAAGAAGATATGTATGTGTGTGTGTTTGTGTGTGTGTGTGTGTGTGTGTGTGTGTGTGTGTGTGTGTGTGTATACACACATAGACACATATATTTTAATACTGAATATAACTAAATGGAAAAAGAAGACCAACAATTTGAGAGTATAATAAGACTGAATTTATTTTAAACGACATTGTTATAATGAAGTTATTTATTCATAAGAAAAGTCCTTCTTACTATTAATGCGACTTCTGGTGTTGCATGGTTTTGCTGATGGCTTTGTACTCTGGTTGATATGTGCTGAGGTTCAGCTTCATGCAGGTGTTTAGGCTTCCATCTGTTAAACATGACTCAGGTGAGAAGGACTGCTTGCATGTATATGTGTGGAGCCAAACATGGTAAATATGGCAAGACTCATACACTGCAGGGTTTGGTATGTGACAGGAAGCGCATTCCAAGTTTGGACAATCAGCTGGTCTGTGGGTTGAAGTTTTTTTATCTGTCCATTTGTGTTTTGCTTGCCAGCTCTGCTTGGCTTTGTGCAAATGAGCTGATCAAAAACGAGAAACATTTACCTCTTGACCCAAAAACAACTCGCACAGGCTGTTGCACATAATCCAATAAAATTAGAGTTTCAAAATATTGAACCTGCCCAAATACTGGAGTACAGAAAGGATTGGCTTGCCGCTGCGTGTGACAGCAACAAGTGGCATTGAAAATAGATGTAGAGATTAAAATGTGTGAGAATTATTTATGTTTTTTGATGGCTTTTTTCTGTATTTTTATTTAAATGACAGTAAAATTATGTATTAGTTATTCTGTTAAGAAAGGCCACCGATTATCTGAGAGCCAGATACAGTCATAGAAAGAGCCTGCTCTAGGTCAGGGGTCCCCAACGTTTTATCACCGCAGACTGGTCAACGCTTGACAATTTTACTGCGGACCGGGGGTGTGTGTCATAGATTGTTTATATTGTAAATATAATTATTTATATAAATTATTATTATTATTATTATTATTATTATTATTATTATTATTATATAAAAAGATTGTTCAGACTCAGATAATTAATAAAATGAAAATAATTAATTATTTATTCTGCGGACCGGTACCGATTGAGCCACGAACCGGTACCGGTCCGTGGACTGGTGGTTTGGGACCCCTGCCCTAGGTTATCGAAATGAATATTAGTGTCACCAAGAACTAAAGCTTCATCTAACGAAACATCCAGACAAAAGGACAGGACAAAGGCTTTCTATTGAAACTCCATTTATCACTACAGATCTGTTTCGAGGGGTGGTGAAACCATCCCCTCTCTTCAGGTGATTACGGATTACATATATATACAGATATATATATATATACAGATTCTTCCGTAATCACCTGAAGAGAGGGGATGGTTTCACCACCCCTCGAAACAGATCTGTAGTGATAAATGGAGTTTCAATAGAAAGCCTTTGTCCTGTCCTTTTGTTTATTTGCTCTACCAAAAAGTATTGAGCACTCTCCTACGGAAGGATCTACTCAGAAAATTCTCTATATATATATATATATAGGTTTTTCTGAGGAGACCCTTCCGTAGGAGAGTGCTCAATACTTTTTGGTAGAACAAATAAACAAGAGACAGGACAAAGGCTTTCTATTGAAACTCCATTTATCACTACAGATCTGTAGTGATAAATGGAGTTTCAATAGAAAGCCTTTGTCCTGTCCTTTTGTGTATATATATATATATATATATATATATATATATATATATATATATATATATATATATATATATATATATCATCAACCTCATCTTCCTCTGCTCCCTTCGTCACAGGGGCAGCAGCCTAAACAATGAGGTCCATATGTCCTTCTCCCCAGCCAATTCCCCGACTGGCCGAGAGACATAGTCCCTTCAGCTCGTTCTAGGTTGACCCCGGGGTCTCTTCAGGGTTGGACATAGCTGAAACACCACACCAGGCAGACATTTTGGGGACATTCTAACCAAATGTCTGAGCCACCTCAATGCATTCAAGCAGCAGATCTACACCAAGCTCCTCCCGGATGGCTGAGCTTTTCACCTTATCTTAAAGGGTGAGACCCAGCGAAGGAAGCTAATTTCAGCCACTTGTAACCGTGATCTTGTTTTTTTTGGTCACTACCCAAAGCTCCTGACCACAGGTGAGGGTTGGAAGGTAGATCAACTTGTAAATTGAGAACTTTGCCTTGCAGCTCAGCTCCCTCTTCACCACGATGGACCGGTACAGGTTCCGCTTTACATCTGAGGCTGCAGCGATCCATCCTTCCCTCACTCATGAACAAGACCCCTAGATATTTGAACTATTTGAACGGTGTCATCCGCAAAAAGCAGATATGAGATCTTGAGACCAAATCAGAGCTCCTTAAACCCTCGGCTGTGCCTAGAAATTATGCACATAAAACTTATGAGCAGAATCGGTGATAAAGGACAGAATCCAACCCCCCAGAAATGAATTCGACCTGTAGTCACCAATGCAGACCACATTCTGGCTCTGGTAATATGGAGACCAAATGTCCTGGAGCAACGTGTCTGGTACACCATACTTCGGGAGCACTCCCGACAAGATAACTAAAACTAATTGAAATGAAAAGAATATGTTAAAGATTGAAATTAAAATTAATTTCCTGTACTCAGAAGGGGGAATCCAGTTTAAAGCGCCAACAAGAAGTTGCTGGCATACGATTCGAAATCCTGTATTCTATTTGTTACAATATTTATATTTGTAATATTTAGTTTTGGACAAGGCCATTTGATTATTTTTCTATCATAAATAAAGTCTACAAAGTGAAATGTAATCTTTGCGACAAGACTTTTGTCCAGACAAAAACAGGAAAGTTTAAATTTACAAAGTTGTAAAGATGAAAATAATTTTTTTGTCCAATTCTGCTGCAAGCAAAAAATATTCATTTCCATCAGACTGATGTTTAAGTTCAGAGTTGGTTTAATCTGTTCATAGCTTGGTGAGATCTGGGCTTTTATACAGGACCTTTGTCAGTGATTGTATATATGTGTTATATATATATATATATGTGTGTGTGTGTGTGTGTGTGTGTATGTGTGTGACAGAACCTGGGTTCTGGAGAGCGGGTTCTGTACAGTCTGTATGGTATTGTGGAACACAGTGGTTCGATGCGGGGAGGTCATTACACTGCATACGTCAAAGTGCGATCACCCCAACGCAAATGTGAGCAGCACAGGAGTCAAACTGGTACAAACACACACACACACACACACACACACACGCAAACACACACTGTATTTTCTGTTTCACATTTTTTTCATAGTTTGGCTGAAGGTGCAACTTGTACGCCAGAGCGACTTATATGTGAAATTATTAAATATAATGCTGTTCATCATAGTAATAAGACACAACTTCACGCACTCGAGGCTTGGGTACCTATAGCTGCTCATCCACCACTGAAGAAATGTCCACAAAAAGAAAATGCTATTCTGTGGGTTACAAGCTGCAAGTAGTGAAATATGCAGCAGAAAATGGTAATCAAGCAGCAGAAAGAAGGTTTGGAGTGAATGATAATCTTGTGAGGGACTGGAGAAAAGCAGAGATTATTATTACTGCAATTAAGAAAACAAAAACAAAGCTAATCATGGGTTAAGGTTAGATGGCCACAGCTAGAGTAACGAGCTTGAACATGGATGCTTATGCAACGTGCTGCAGGGAGGGGGGCTTGTCAACAGTGCAGCTGCATCTCCATGTCCAGATACTGAAATTATTATATATAATTCTGTTCATAATAATAATGAACATAGTTTGATATGTAGCGCAGTGGTGGCCAAGTGGTATAGGGCACTGGATCGCTGATCCAAAGGTTCGGGGTTCGAGTCCCACTCTCCACAGGGCTGTCACTGTCCCCCCCAGTGCAGCTAACTGGGTTATCAAAGGCGGGCCAGTCATGTCTCTCGCTGTCTATGGTATGAGGCATGTAAAAGACATGTGTAGTCTGTAAAGCGTCCGCATGTTTCCACTCTGCGATGGCCTGGCGAGCTGTCCAGAGTGTACTCTTCCTTCACCTGAAGTTGGTTTGGATGGGCGCCATCCTCCCCCGACCCTTATTAGGATTAAGTGGTTACAGAAAATGAACTGAACTGAATTTCACATGTTTATTTTTAGACTCACAACTGCAAGAAAGCAAAAAGAGAGCAGAAAAGTGGAGCTTGATATTACTGAAATGAAGAAAACAAAAAAAAATCTCATCACAGGCTAAAAGCTAATCGTAGGCTAAAAGCTACATGACCACAGCTAGAAGAATGAGCTCGTCTGTGGGATCTTGAGCTTCAGGGAGAAGCTTGTCAACAGTGTAATTGCGTCTCCACGTCCAGGTAGTTGTCAAAGAGATGAAATGACTTTGCGTGAGGACTTTCTTGGTGTTGCCGCTTCATGCAATGGAACCGCCTCTTATCAGAGCGAGAAACACGTCATAAAAACTGCCAGCAGATTTCCAAGCCAAGGTAGACAGCTTCCATGAGTTTGTGACTTATAGTCCAGTGCGATCGGTATATGGTTTTTTTCTTCTCTAGTATGCATCTTTTGGCCAATGTTACTTGTACTTTGGGTCAACATATAGTCTGGAAAATACGGTGTGTGTGTGTGTGTGTGTGTGTGTGTGTGTGTATATATATATATATATATATATATATATATATATATATATATATATACACACACACACACACACACACTAGGCCCTTGACTACTCGTGGTTTTGCACACTTGCCTGCGCATATTCGCGGATTGCCAAGCAACTGTCACGTGATTCAAATTCAGCCCATGGCTGTCCTCCTTCCTGCTGATTGGTTGAGATGATGTATATGCCCCTTTTTCCTCATTCGCGTACAAGTTGTCAATGAGCCTTTTTTTAGTGTGCTTTAATTACCAGTTAAGCTCTATGATGTCACTCAAATGCCAGCTAAGCCCAGAAAAAGATAATGATGTTGGATGTCTCTTCTGAAGAAATAAGAATTTCTCCGAAAGAAACGACAGTTTCCTCTGAAGTGCCTGAAGAGGAATAATTACCTGAACTCTTGTAAAGCACTGTAGTATTAAAGTCTTTTTCCAATTCCAATACAGTACCTAAGTTAATGTTTAGAATGTTTGTGAGTGTGATTTTATGTACTGTGGTGTAGCATGTTTATCCTTTTGTTTTGTTTATCCAATTTATTACACTTGAAATTCTTTTATGTTCTTTTTGTTATGGTCTGAGTTTTTGGGCGACTTTTGATTTGGCGACTGTTCCTCTGACTCTGTTTTCTCTCTGCTCCGGCTGAGGGGCATGGCTGAGCTGCTCGGCGTACACCTGAACTCACTCTTCTCGTCTACTCCCAATAAACACAAGTACGCTCACCTCAGTTAAAGTGCTCTGCCTAAGTGCTTCCCCTATGAATAATAAATCCACTCTGCCATCTCACGCTGCCTCCTGCATTCTGGGTCCAGCCTAAAGCTCATGACGTCACACTTTTATGCTCTTTATGTACAATAAATGTGACGCGCTCCACTCAACCTTCACTTGCTCACTTGAAAGATCGGAAGTCTAGATAAGACTAAGACAAGCACCTACATTTGGTAGAGTGCCTCACAAATAATGCAATTTTTCTCTCTCGTGGGCATCTGATAAGCATTTTTAGCCTTTAACGTGTTGTACTATATATATATATATATATATATATATATATATATATATATATATATATATATATATATATATATATGCATATTATCAGGCATGAGATTTTTTCCGCTTTTTGACATAAATCTGCTTTTTTTTCAGACCTCCAGAGGCTATTTTTTATATTATTTCAAATCCATTAAAATATAATATAGTATCATTTAAATGTACATATATATTTTTTCAGGCGGGGGGGGGGGGGACTCCTGCCCTTTCGAGTGTGATACGATGTTCCGATGAACATGTACATTTCATTAGAGGCTTCATGTTCAACAGGAAGTTCTTGCAGTGAAGTCACACGGAGCTTGTGAGACAATATGCGGCTTATCCGGACTTCCAATCTTTCAAGTGAGCAAGTGTGCGTTGAATGCTTGTTTAGTACTCAACCATCACCAGCATACTGCTGTCATCAGTCAATACATTTCCCTCTCTGTCCTTAATCACTCTAACTTGCTGCACGTCCTTCCCATCTCTATTTCTCTGCTGTGCCAACTTGTATAAATCATTTTCTCCCTCTTTACTTTCCAACTGAGCATACAAGTCATCATACACCCTCTGTTTGGCCTTTGACACCGCTATCTTTGCCTTACACTGTGTCTCCCTGTACTCCTGTTTACTCCCTTCGGTCCTCTCAATGTCCCACTTCTTCTTAGCTAACCTCTTCCTTTGTACGCACTCCTGCACTTCCTCATTCATCACCAAGACTACCATCCTTCCAGATGACACACCAAGTATTCTCCTACCTGTCTACCTGATCACATTAGCTGTATTTGTCTCGTCATCTGGAAGCACTTCCTGACCACCCAAAGCCTGTTTCAACTCCTCCTTGAAGACAACACGACACTCTTCCTTTTTCAGCTTCCACCACTTTGTCTTCTGCTCTGCCTTTGCCTTCTTCACCTTCCTCACCATCAGCGTCATCCTGCACACCACCATCCTATGCTGTTTGGCAACACTCTCACCCACTACTACTTTGCAGTCACTGACTTCCTTCAAATTACATCGCCTGCACAAGATGTAGTCTACCTGTGTGCTCCTACCTCCGCTTTTATAAGTCACCCTATACTCCTGTCTCTTCTGGAAGAAAGTATTCACCACAGCCATTTCCATCCTTTTTGCAAAATCTATCAACATCTGTCCTTCTGTGTTCCTGTTCTGGATACCAAACCTGCCCATCACTTCCTTGTCCTCTCTGTTGCCTGCACCAACATATCCATTGAAGTCTGCTCCAATGACCACTCTTTCACCTCTGGCGGTACTCTGCATCACTTCAGCTAACTCACTCCAGAATCTCTCCTTCTCTTCTAGCTCACATCCTGCCTGTGGGGCATAAACACTAACATCATTGAACATCACACCTTCAATTTCTAACTTGAGACTCATCACTCTGTCTGACACTCTTTTCACTTCTAGAACAAAGTGATGATATTTTATAAAAACGATTTTAGCAAGCAAATATGAGCAAGGTTAGACCATCAGAAGGAACAAGGAAGAGAAAGCACAGTGGAGTGCTATAAAGAAGGAAAGAACAGCTGAGCTCCTGTCACTCGCAAATAAGATTAAGCTTAAGAAATAAAACAACAAGAACGAGATTTGTACATAGTGTAAATATTGAACATAGAAGTTAGTAATAATAAAAAAAAGTAATAAACTGTTTTTCTCAAAGACCCCAATTTTAAGAGTGGTCTTCATCTTGAAAGTTAAGAAGGTAAGATGATGTAATTTTTGTAATAAATACATATAATCTATTGTATGGCTTTAAAAACACTAGGAACGTGTAACATATTGTGCATATCTTCTTTTTCTACATATATGTGATACAGCAATACCATTCCTTTTTCAACTACTTTAACCTTTCAAACCCTCCAAAAGTTATGAAATTTCTCATCTTTTGAAGAGATAATTATGATATTTCTAGATTCCTTTTATTACTACTTTTAATTATTGCAGAAATAATTATTAACTTCGTATCTATCTTCCTTTCGGCTTTTTCCCTTTTACTCGGGAGTCACTACAGCGAATCATCTGATTCGCACGTTTTGATTTGGCAGAGGTTTTTACGTCAGATGCCCTTCCTGTCACAACCCTTTTTAGCAAGGGACAGAAACACACTAATGACTTTGCAGCTACTCTTTACAAAAGTCAGCAATGGTTCTTTTACATGCCTCTCACCATAGACAGTGAGAGACATGGCCCGCCTTTGATAACCCAGTTAGCTGCACTGGGATGGGGGGGGGGGTCAGTGACAACCCTGTGGAGAGTGGGACTCGAACCCCCAACCTTTGGATCAGCGATCCAGCGCCCTATACTTTCGTATGAACACTGAAATTGTGGAAGAATAGAAGAATAAAGAATACACATGTAAAATATCATTATATCAGTGGGTACTTACAACTCTGAAGATATTTTGATGTGATTTATTCTAAAAAAGTGAATTATTCAATAACGTTATAAATGTTCCAAAGCTTATTATAAAATGCATATCATACCAACATTTAATATTCCATCATACATATATACTGCATATATATATATATATATATATATATATATATATATATAAAATGGGGCAGTGGTGGTATAGGGCGCTGGATTGCTGATCCAAAGGTTGGGGGTTCGAGTCCCACTCTCCACAGGGTTGTCACTGCCCCCACCCCCCCCACCCCCCCCCAGTGGTGCAGCTAACTGAGCTATCAAAGGTGGGCCATGTCTCTCACTGTCTATGGTGAGAGGTTCATGTAAAAGAACCATTGCTGACTTTCGTAAAGAGTAGGCTGCAAAGTTGTCAGCGTGTTTCTGTCCCTTGCTAAAAAGGGTTGTGACAGGAAGGGCATCCGACGTAAAAACCTCCTGCCAAATCAAACGTGCGAATCAGATGATTCGCTGTGGCGATTCCCAAGTAAAAGGGGAAAAGCCGAAAGGAAGACAGACAGACATACTGTATAAATATATATGAGATTAGAGATTTCCTTTCGGCTTTTTTCCCTTTATCAGGGGTCGCCACAGCGAATGATACGCACGTTTGATGTGACATAGGTTTCTACGTCGGATGCCCTTCCTGACACAACCCTTTAGCAAGGGACAGAAACACGCTGATGACGTGCTCTTTACGGAATTCTGCAATGGTTCTTTTACATGCTTCTCACCATAGACATTGAGAGACATGGCCCGCCTTTGATAACCCAGTTATCTGCACTGGGGGGACAGTGATAACCCTGTGGAGAGTGGGACTCGAACCCCCAACCTTTGGATCAGCGATCCAGTGCCCTATACCACTAGACCACCACTGCCCCATATTTATATATATATTTCTTCTTCTTCTTCTTCTTTTACTTTCGGCTGCTCCCTTCAGGGGTCGCCACAGCAAATCATCCGCCTCCAACTCACCCTGTCCTCCGCATCTTCTTTTCTGACTCCAACGACCTTCATGTCTTCCTTCACCACATCCATAAATCTCTTCTTTGGTCTTCCTCGAGGCCTTCTGCCTGGTAGTTCCAACCTCAGCATCCTACTGCCAATATACTCACTATCCCTCCTCTGTACATGTCCAAACCATCTCAATCTAGCCTCTCTGACTTTGTCTACAAAACATCTTACGTGGGCTGTCCCTCTGATATACTCATTTCTGATCCTATCCATCCTCGTTACTCCCAGAGAGAACCTCAACATTTTCATCTCCGCTACCTCCAGCTCTGCCTCCTGCCTTTTCCTCAGCGCCACTGTTTCTAAGCCATACAACATCGCTGGCCTCACCACCGTCTTGTACACTGTTCCCTTCATTCTTGCTGACACTCTCCTATCGCACATCACACCGGACACTTTTCTCCAACCATTCCAGCCTGCCTGCACACGCTTCTTCACCTCTTTTCCACACTCTCCATTGCTCTGGATTGTTGAGCCTAAGTACTTAAAATCCTCCACCTTCAAGTTCTCTCTGCCCCCTGTCACCTCACCGTCCCTCCTGGGTCCTTCTCATTCACACACATGTATTCTGATTTTCTGAGGCTAACCTTCATTCCTCTCCTTTCCAGGGCATACCTCCACCTCTCTAGATTTTCCTGCACTTGTTCTCTGCTCTCACTACAGATCACGATGTCATCTGCAAACATCATAGTCCATGGAGATTCTTGTCTCACCTCGTCTGTCAGCCTGTCCATCATCATAGCAAACAAGAAGGGGCTCAGAGCTGACCCTTGATGCAGTCCCACCTCCACCTTGAATTCGTCGGTCACACCGATAGCACACCTCACCACTGTCTTACATCTCTCATACATGTCCTGCACCACTCTAACATACTTCTCTGCCACTCCAGACTTCCTCATGCAATACCACAGTTCTTCTCTTGGCACCCTGTCATATGCTTTTTCCAGATCCACAAAGGCACAATGGAGCTCCCTCTGACCATCTCTGTACTTCTCTATTAACATCCTCAAAGCAAACATTGCATCTGTGGTGCTCTTTCTTGGCATGAAACCAAACTGTTGTTCACAAATGCTGACCTCTGCCCTTAGTCTAGCTTCCACTATTCTTTCCCATAACTTCATCGTATGGCTCATCAACTTTATCCCTCTGTAGTTTCTGCAACTCTGCACGTCTCCCTTGTTCTTAAAAATGGGCACCAGCACACTTCTCCTCCACTCCTCCGGCATCTGCTCACTCTCTAGTACCTTGTTGAATGTTCTTGTCAGAAAATCTACTGCTACCTCTCCTAGACACTTCCATACCTCCACAGGTATATCATCAGGACCAACTGCCTTTCCATTCTTCATCCTCTTCAATGCCCTTCTCACTTCACCCTTACTGATCTTTGCTACATCTTGCTCCTCAATGGTCACCTCTTCTACTCTTTTTTCTCTCTCATTTTCCTCATTCATCAGCTCTTCAAAGTACTCTTTCCATCTTCCCAGCACACTTCAGTCATCAGTCAATGCATTTCCCTCTCTGTCCTTTATCAATCTAACTTGCTGCACGTCCTTCCCATCTCTATTTCTCTGCTGTGCCAACCTGTATAGATCATTTTCTCCCTCTTTATTATCCAACCTATCATACAAGTCATCATACGCCCTCTGTTTGGCCTTAGTCACTGCTACTTTCGCCTTATGCTGTGTCTCCCTGTACTCCTGTTTACTCTCTTCGGTCCTCTCAATGTCCCACTTCTTCTTAGCTAACCTCTTCCTTTGTACACACTCCTGCACTTCCTCATTCCACCACCAAGTCTCCTTTTCTACTTTCCTTCCAGAGGACACACCAAGTACTCTCCTACCTGTGTCCCTGATCACATTTGCTGTGGTTGTCCAGTCATTTGGAAGCACTTCCTGGCCACCCAAGCCTGTTTCAACTCCTCCTTGAAGACAACACGACACTCTTCCTTTTTCAGCTTCCACCACTTTGTCTTCTGCTCTGCCTTTGCCTTTTTCACCTTTCTCACCATCAGAGTCATCCTGCACACCACCATCCTATGCTGTTTGGCAACACCCTCACCCACTATGACTTTGCAGTCGCTGACTTCCTTCAAATTACATCGCCTGCACAAGATGTAGTCTACCTGTGTGCTCCTACCTCCACTTTTATAAGTCACCCTATGCTCCTGTTTCTTCTGGAAGAAAGTATTCACCACAGCCATTTCCATCCTTTTTGCAAAATCGATCAACATCTGTCCTTCTGCGTTCCTGTCCTGGATACTAAACCTGCCCATCACTTCCTCGTCCCCTCTGTTGCCTGCACCAACATGTCCATTGAAGTCTGCACCAATGACCACTCTTTCACCTCTGGCGGTACTCTGCATCACTTCATCTAAGTCACTCCAGAATCTCTCCTTCTCTTCTCGCTCACATCCTGCCTGTGGGGCATAAGCACTAACAACATTGAGCATTACACCTTCAATTTCTAACTTGAGACTCATCACTCTGTCTAACACTCTTTTCACTTTTAGAACATTCCTGACAAACTCCTCCTTCAAGATGACTCCTACTCCATTTCTCTTCCCATCTACACCGTGATAAAATAGCTTAAACCCTGCTCCTAAGCTTTTAGCTTTGCTACCTTTCCACCTGGTCTCCTGAACACACAGTATGTCCACCTTCCTCCTCTGCATCATGTCAGCCAGCTCTCTACCTTTTCTTTGCATAGTTCCAACATTCAAAGTCCCCACTCTCAGTCCTAGACTCATGCCTTTCCTCTTCTCTCTCTGCCTACGGACACGCCTCCCACCTCTCCTTCTTCGACCAACAGTAGTCCAATTTCCATCAGCACCCTGTTGATTGACAGCACTGATGGCGGTCGTTGTTAACCCGGGCCTCGACCGATCCGGTATGGGGATAATATTTCTGATTTGCATCATAAATGTTTGGCATTGGTTTTACGTCGGATGCCCTTCCTGACACAACCCTCTGCATTTCTCCGGGCTTGGGACCGGCATGAGGGGGAGAGACACTGCTTAGTGCCCCCCCCCCCCACCTCATGGCTGCATTTTTTTTTTTTTTTTATATATATATATATCTTCTTCTTTTCCTTTCGGCTTTTCCCTTCAGGGGTCGCCACAGCGAATCATCTGCCTCCATCTCACCCTATCCTTTGCATCTTCTTCTCTTACACCAACGACCTTCATGTCCTCCTTTACCACATCCATGAATCGTCTCTTTGGTCTTCCTCTAGGCCTTTTGCCTGGTAGTTCCAGCCTCAGCATCCTATTACCAATATACTCACTATCCCTCCTCTGTACATGTCCAAACCATCTCAATCTAGCCTCTCTGACTTTGTCTCCAAAACGTCTTACATGTGCTGTCCCTCTGACGTGCTCATTCCTAATCCTATCCATCCTCGTTACTCCCAAAGAGAACCTCAACATTTTCATCTCTGCTACCTCCAACTCTGCCTCCTGTCTTTTCCCCAGGGCCACTGTTTCTAACCCATACAGCATCGTTGGCCTCAACACCGTTTGTACACTTTTCCTTTCATTTTTGCCGATACCCTCCTATCACACATCACACCGGACACTTTTCTCCAACCATTCCAACCTGCCTGCACACGCTTCTTCACCTCTTTTCCACACTCTCCATTGCTCTGGATTGTTGAGCCTAAGTACTTAAAATCCTCCACCTTTCTTATCTCTGCTCCCTGTAATCTCACAGTTCCTCTTTGGTCCTTGGCATTCATGCACATGTATTCTGTCTTACTGAGGCTAATCTTCATTCCCCTCCTTTCCAGGGCATACCTCCACCTCTCTAGATTTTCCTGCACTTGTTCTCTGCTCTCACTACAGATTACAATGTCATCTGCAAACATCATAGTCCATGGGGAATCTTGTCTAACCTCGTCTGTCAGCCTGTCCATCACCATAGCGAACAAGAAGGGGCTGAGAGCTGACCCTTGATGCAGTCCCACCTCCACCTTGAACTCTTCTGTCACACCGACAGCACACCTCACCACTGTCTTACATCTCTCATACATGTCCTGCACCACTCGAACATACTTCTCTGCCACTCCAGACTTCCTCATGCAATACCACAGTTCTTCTCTCGGCACCCTGTCATATGCTTTCTCCAGATCCACAAAGGCACAATGCAGCTCCGTCTGACCTTCTCTGTACTTCTCCATTAACATCCTCAAGGCAAACACTGCATCTGTGGTGCTCTTTCTGGGCATGAAACCAAACTGTTGTTCACAAATGCTGACTTCTGCCCTTAGTCTAGCTTCCACTATTCTTTCCCATAACTTCATCGTATGGCTCATCAACTTTATCCCTCTGTAGTTGCCACAAATCTGCACGTCTCCCTTGTTCTTAAAAATGGGCACCAGCACACTTCTCCTCCATTCCTCTGGCATCCTCTCACTCTCTAAGACCTTGTTAAATGTTCTTGTCAGAAAATCTACTGCTACCTCTCCTAGACACTTCCATACCTCCACCGGTATGTCATCAGGACCAACTGCCTTTCCATTCTTCATCCTCTTCAATGCCCTCCTCACTTCACCCTTACTAATCTTTGCTACTTCCTGGTCCTCAACAGTCACCTCTTCTACTCTTTTTCTCTCTCATTTTCCTCATTCATCAGCTCTTCAAAGTACTCTTTCCATCTTCCCAGCACACTTCTGTCATCAGTCAATACATTTCCCTCTCTGTCCTTTATCAATCTAACTTGCTGCACGTCCTTCCCATCTCTATTTCTCTGCTGTGCCAACCTGTATAAATCATTTTCTCCCTCCTTACTTTCCAGCCGAGCATACAAGTCATCAAACGCGCTCTGTTTGGCCTTTGACACTGCTACCTTTGCCTTACGCTGTGTCTCCCTGTACTCCTGTTTACTCTCTTCGGTTTTGTCAATGTCCCACTTCTTCTTAGCTAATCTCTTCCTTTGTACACACTCCTGCACTTCCTCATTCCACCACCAAGTCTCCTTATCTACTTTCCTTCCAGATGACACACCAAGTATTCTCCTACCTGTCTCCCTGATCACATTCGCTGTAGTTGTCCAGTCATCTGGAAGCACTTCATGACCACCCAAAGCCTGTTTCAACTCCTCCATGAAGACAACCCGACACTCTTCCTTTTTCAACTTCCACCACTTTGTCTTCTGCTCTGCCTTTGCCTTCTTCACCTTCCTCACCATCAGCATCATCCTGCACACCACCATCCTATGCTGTTTGGCAACACTCTCACCCGCTACTACTTTGCAGTCACTGACTTCCTTTAAATTACATCGCCTGCACAAGATGTAGTCTACCTGTGTGCTCCTACCTCCACTTTTATAAGTCACCCTATGCTCGTGTTTCTTCTGGAAGAAAGTATTCACCACAGCCATTTCCATCCTTTTTGCAAAATCTACCAACATCTGTCCTTCTGCGTTCCTGTCCTGGATACCAAACCTACCCATCACTTCCTCGTCCCCTCTGTTTCCTGCACCAACATATCCATTGAAGTCTGCCCCAATGACCACTCTTTCACCTCTGGGGGTACTCTGCATCACTTCATCTAACTCCCTCCAGAATCTCTCCTTCTCTTCTCGCTCACATCCTGTCTGTGGGGCATAAGCACTAACAACATTGACCATCACACCTTTAATTTCTAACTTGAGACTCATCACTCTGTCTGACACTCTTTTCACTTCTAGAACATTCCTGGCAAACTCCTCCTTCAAGATGACTCCGACTCCATTTCTCTTCCCATCCACACCGTGATAAAACAGCTTAAACCCTGCTCCTATGCTTCTAGCCTTGCGACCTTTCCACCTGGTCTCCTGAACACACAGTATGTCCACCTTTCTCCTCTGCATCATGTCAGCCAGCTCTCTACCTTTTCCTGTCATAGTTCCAATATTCAAAGTCCCTACTTTCAGTCCTAGACTCATGCCTTTCCTCTTCTCTCTCTGGCAACGGACACGCCTCCGCCTCTCCTTCTTCGACATCTTCGACCAACAGTAGTCCAATTTCCATCAGCACCCTGTTGGTTGACGGCACTGATGGCGGTCGTTGTTAACCCGGCCTCGACCGATCCGGTATGTCATTCTTTCTTGTGATTCGCATAGTTTATTTGGCATTTGTTTTACGCCGGATGCCCTTCCTGACGCAACCCTCTGCATTTATCCGGCTTAGATCGGCGTGAGGGAGAGACACTGGTTTGTGCCCCCTCACGGCTGCATTATATATATATATATATATATATATATATATATATATATATATATGTAATATTTATTTATATAATATTTATTTATATATATATATATATATGTCCTTCTCAAAAAAATTAGCATATTGTGATGAAGTTCATTATTTTCTGGAATGTACCGATAAAAATTAAACTTTCATATATTTTACATTCAATGCACACCAACTGAAATATTTCAGGTCTTTTATTGTTTTAATACTGATGATTTTGGCATACAGCTCATGAAAACCAAAAATTCCTATCTCAAAAAAATGAGCATATCATGTTCAGGTAGTCTAAACGAGCTATTAACCTAATCAACCAATTGACCAATCAACCAATTAACTCTAAATACCTGCAAAAGATTCCTGAGGCTTTTAAAAACTCCCAGCCTGGTTCATTACTCAAAACCATAATCATGGGTAAGACTGCCAACCTGACTGCTGTCCAGAAGGCCATCATTGACACCCTCAAGCAAGAAGGTAAGACACAGAAAGAAATCTCTGAGCGAATAGGCTGTTCCCAGAGTGCTCTATCAAGGCACCTCAGTGGGACCTCTGTGGGGAGGTAAAAGTGATTCCAGACCTTGGGGGACCTGTGGAAGCAGTGGACTGAGTCTGGAGTAGAAACATCCCGAGTCACCGTGCACAGGCATGTGCAGGAAATGGGCTACCGGTGCCGCATTCCCCTGACCTGGGCTACAGAGAAGCAGCACTGGACTATTGCTCAGTGGTCCAAAGTACTTTTTTCGGATGAAAGCAAATTTTGCATGTCATTCGGAAATCAAGGTGCCAGAGTCTGGAGGAAGACTGGGGAGAAGGAAATGCCAAAATGCCTGAAGTCCAGTGTCAAGTACCCACAGTCAGTGATGGTCTGGGGTGCCATGTCAGCTGCTGGTGTGGGTCCACTGTGTTTTATCAAGGGCAGGGTCAATGCAGCTAGCTATCAGGAGATTTTGGAGAACTTCATGCTTCCATCTGCTGAAAAGCTTTATGGAGATGAAGATTTCTACGCCAACAGTAGTCCAATTTCCATCAGCACCCTGTTGGTTGACGGCACTGATGGCGGTCGTTGTTAACCCGGGCCTCGACCGATCCGGTATGGGGATAATATTTCTGATTTGCATCATAAATGTTTGGCATTGGTTTTACGTCGGATGCCCTTCCTGACACAACCCTCTGCATTTCTCCGGGCTTGGGATCGGCATGAGGGGAGAGACACTGCTTAGTGCCCCCACCTCATGGCTGCATTTTTTTTTTTTTTATATATATATATCTTCTTCTTTTCCTTTCGGCTTTTCCCTTCAGGGTCGCCACAGCGAATCATCTGCCTCCATCTCACCCTATCCTTTGCATCTTCTTCTCTTACACCAACGACCTTCATGTCCTCCTTTACCACATCCATGAATCGTCTCTTTGGTCTTCCTCTAGGCCTTTTGCCTGGTAGTTCCAGCCTCAGCATCCTATTACCAATATACTCACTATCCCTCCTCTGTACATGTCCAAACCATCTCAATCTAGCCTCTCTGACTTTGTCTCCAAAACGTCTTACATGTGCTGTCCCTCTGACGTGCTCATTCCTAATCCTATCCATCCTCGTTACTCCCAAAGAGAACCTCAACATTTTCATCTCTGCTACCTCCAACTCTGCCTCCTGTCTTTTCCCCAGGGCCACTGTTTCTAACCCATACAGCATCGTTGGCCTCAACACCGATTTGTACACTTTTCCTTTCATTTTTGCCGATACCCTCCTATCACACATCACACCGGACACTTTTCTCCAACCATTCCAACCTGCCTGCACACGCTTCTTCACCTCTTTTCCACACTCTCCATTGCTCTGGATTGTTGAGCCTAAGTACTTAAAATCCTCCACCTTTCTTATCTCTGCTTCCTGTAATCTAACAGTTCCTCTTTGGTCCTTGGCATTCATGCACATGTATTCTGTCTTACTGAGGCTAATCTTCATTCCCCTCCTTTCCAGGGCATACCTCCACCTCTCTAGATTTTCCTGCACTTGTTCTCTGCTCTCACTACAGATTACAATGTCATCTGCAAACATCATAGTCCATGGGGAATCTTGTCTAACCTCGTCTGTCAGCCTGTCCATCACCATAGCGAACAAGAAGGGGCTGAGAGCTGACCCTTGATGCAGTCCCACCTCCACCTTGAACTCTTCTGTCACACCGACAGCACACCTCACCACTGTCTTACATCTCTCATACATGTCCTGCACCACTCGAACATACTTCTCTGCCACTCCAGACTTCCTCATGCAATACCACAGTTCTTCTCTCGGCACCCTGTCATATGCTTTCTCCAGATCCACAAAGGCACAATGCAGCTCCGTCTGACCTTCTCTGTACTTCTCCATTAACATCCTCAAGGCAAACACTGCATCTGTGGTGCTCTTTCTGGGCATGAAACCAAACTGTTGTTCACAAATGCTGACTTCTGCCCTTAGTCTAGCTTCCACTATTCTTTCCCATAACTTCATCGTATGGCTCATCAACTTTATCCCTCTGTAGTTGCCACAAATCTGCTCGTCTCCCTTGTTCTTAAAAATGGGCACCAGCACACTTCTCCTCCATTCCTCTGGCATCCTCTCACTCTCTAAGACCTTGTTAAATGTTCTTGTCAGAAAATCTACTGCTACCTCTCCTAGACACTTCCATACCTCCACCGGTATGTCATCAGGACCAACTGCCTTTCCATTCTTCATCCTCTTCAATGCCCTCCTCACTTCACCCTTACTAATCTTTGCTACTTCCTGGTCCTCAACAGTCACCTCTTCTACTCTTTTTCTCTCTCATTTTCCTCATTCATCAGCTCTTCAAAGTACTCTTTCCATCTTCCCAGCACACTTCTGTCATCAGTCAATACATTTCCCTCTCTGTCCTTTATCAATCTAACTTGCTGCACGTCCTTCCCATCTCTATTTCTCTGCTGTGCCAACCTGTATAAATCATTTTCTCCTCCTTACTTTCCAGCCGAGCATACAAGTCATCAAACGCGCTCTGTTTGGCCTTTGACACTGCTACCTTTGCCTTACGCTGTGTCTCCCTGTACTCCTGTTTACTCTCTTCGGTTTTGTCAATGTCCCACTTCTTCTTAGCTAATCTCTTCCTTTGTACACACTCCTGCACTTCCTCATTCCACCACCAAGTCTCCTTATCTACTTTCCTTCCAGATGACACACCAAGTATTCTCCTACCTGTCTCCCTGATCACATTCGCTGTAGTTGTCCAGTCATCTGGAAGCACTTCATGACCACCCAAAGCCTGTTTCAACTCCTCCTTGAAGACAACCCGACACTCTTCCTTTTTCAACTTCCACCACTTTGTCTTCTGCTCTGCCTTTGCCTTCTTCACCTTCCTCACCATCAGCATCATCGTGCACACCACCATCCTATGCTGTTTGGCAACACTCTCACCCGCTACTACTTTGCAGTCACTGACTTCCTTTAAATTACATCGCCTGCACAAGATGTAGTCTACCTGTGTGCTCCTACCTCCACTTTTATAAGTCACCCTATGCTCGTGTTTCTTCTGGAAGAAAGTATTCACCACAGCCATTTCCATCCTTTTTGCAAAATCTACCAACATCTGTCCTTCATGCTCCTGTCCTGGATACCAAACCTACCCATCACTTCCTCGTCCCCTCTGTTTCCTGCACCAACATATCCATTGAAGTCTGCCCCAATGACCACTCTTTCACCTCTGGGGGTACTCTGCATCACTTCATCTAACTCCCTCCAGAATCTCTCCTTCTCTTCTCGCTCACATCCTGTCTGTGGGGCATAAGCACTAACAACATTGACCATCACACCTTTAATTTCTAACTTGAGACTCATCACTCTGTCTGACACTCTTTTCACTTCTAGAACATTCCTGGCAAACTCCTCCTTCAAGATGACTCCGACTCCATTTCTCTTCCCATCCACACCGTGATAAAACAGCTTAAACCCTGCTCCTATGCTTCTAGCCTTGCGACCTTTCCACCTGGTCTCCTGAACACACAGTATGTCCACCTTTCTCCTCTGCATCATGTCAGCCAGCTCTCTACCTTTTCCTGTCATAGTTCCAATATTCAAAGTCCCTACTTTCAGTCCTAGACTCATGCCTTTCCTCTTCTCTCTCTGGCAACGGACACGCCTCCCGCCTCTCCTTCTTCGACATCTTCGACCAACAGTAGTCCAATTTCCATCAGCACCCTGTTGGTTGACGGCACTGATGGCGGTCGTTGTTAACCCGGGCCTCGACCGATCCGGTATGTCATTCTTTCTTGTGATTCGCATAGTTTATTTGGCATTTGTTTTACGCCGGATGCCCTTCCTGACGCAACCCTCTGCATTTATCCGGCTTAGACCGGCGTGAGGGAGAGACACTGGTTTGTGCCCCCCCCTCACGGCTGCATTATATATATATATATATATATATATATATATATATATATATGTAATATTTATTTATATAATATTTATTTATATATATATATATATATATGTCCTTCTCAAAAAAATTAGCATATTGTGATGAAGTTCATTATTTTCTGGAATGTACCGATAAAAATTAAACTTTCATATATTTTACATTCAATGCACACCAACTGAAATATTTCAGGTCTTTTATTGTTTTAATACTGATGATTTTGGCATACAGCTCATGAAAACCAAAAATTCCTATCTCAAAAAAATGAGCATATCATGTTCAGGTAGTCTAAACGAGCTATTAACCTAATCAACCAATTGACCAATCAACCAATTAACTCTAAATACCTGCAAAAGATTCCTGAGGCTTTTAAAAACTCCCAGCCTGGTTCATTACTCAAAACCATAATCATGGGTAAGACTGCCAACCTGACTGCTGTCCAGAAGGCCATCATTGACACCCTCAAGCAAGAAGGTAAGACACAGAAAGAAATCTCTGAGCGAATAGGCTGTTCCCAGAGTGCTCTATCAAGGCACCTCAGTGGGACCTCTGTGGGGAGGTAAAAGTGATTCCAGACCTTGGGGGACCTGTGGAAGCAGTGGACTGAGTCTGGAGTAGAAATATCCCGAGTCACCGTGCACAGGCATGTGCAGGAAATGGGCTACCGGTGCCGCATTCCCCTGACCTGGGCTACAGAGAAGCAGCACTGGACTATTGCTCAGTGGTCCAAAGTACTTTTTTCGGATGAAAGCAAATTTTGCATGTCATTCGGAAATCAAGGTGCCAGAGTCTGGAGGAAGACTGGGGAGAAGGAAATGCCAAAATGCCTGAAGTCCAGTGTCAAGTACCCACAGTCAGTGATGGTCTGGGGTGCCATGTCAGCTGCTGGTGTGGGTCCACTGTGTTTTATCAAGGGCAGGGTCAATGCAGCTAGCTATCAGGAGATTTTGGAGAACTTCATGCTTCCATCTGCTGAAAAGCTTTATGGAGATGAAGATTTCATTTTTCAGCACGACCTGGCACCTGCTCACAGTGCCAAAACCACTGCTAAATGCTTTACTGACCATGGTATTACTGTGCTCAATTGGCCTGCCAACTCTCTTCACCTGAACCCCATAGAGAATCTGTGGGATATTGTGAAGAGAAAGTTGAGAGACACCCGACCCAACACTGTGGATGAGCTTAAGGCGGCTATCGAAGCATCCTGGGCCTCCGTAACACCTCAGCAGTGCCACAGGCTGATTACCTCCATGCCATGCCGCATTGAAGCAGTCATTACTGGAAAAGGATTCCCGACCTAGTATTGAGTGCATAACTGAACATAATTATTTGAAGGTTGACTTTTTTTGTATTAAAAACACTTTTTTTATTGGTCAGATGAAATATGCTAACTTTTTGAGATAGGGATTTTTGTTTTTTCTTTACGTTTTTGCCAAAATTATCAATATTAAAACAATAAAATGCTTGAACTATTCAGTTGTGTGTAATGAATCTAAAATACATGAAAGTCTAATGTTTATCAGTAAAAAAAGGTAGGTAAGTCTGTTGGGTTTTTACACCCAAGCCTAGTGGCTTAGCCTCGTGGCTCATCAGGCCGGTACTTATTCCCGGTTTCCGTAGCGTGAAGTGACCAGGAGTTCAACTTCTCCTGGATGGGACGCTAGTCCATCGCAGGTTACCTTCCCAGTATATTTTTTACTGGAACCCATTTATACTGCTGGGTGAACAGAGGCACATTTGTGGTTGAGACCTTGCTCAGGGGTCTTAGCACAGTAAGGGTCTCAGTGGGATTCGAACTCACAACCTCCTGATCATAAGCGCAGCACCCCAACCACTACGCCACCAGCCCCACTAATGTTTATCGGTACATGAGAGAAAATAATGAACTTTAATCACAATATGCTAATTTTTTAAGAAGGATATATGTATGTTCAGAATTTTTATGGACAGACTTTCTAGGCGCAGTTGAGGTGTTGAGGAGTTCTGGTTTTGTGGCCATCGGATCTCGTCTCTGCTTTTTGCGGATGATGTTGTCCTTTTGGCTTCATCAAGTCAGGACCTCCAGCTCTCATTGGAGCGAGTCTCAGCCGAGTGCGAAGCAGCCGGGATGAGGATCAGTACCTCCAAGTCTGAGGCCATGGTTCTCAGTTAAACAGGGGTGGAATGCACCCTCCGTGTCGGGAATGAGGTCCTGCCCCAAGTAGAGGAGTTTAAGTATCTTGGGGTCTTGTTCACGAGTGAGGGAAGGATAGAGTGAGAGATCGACAGACAGATCGCTGCAGCCTCTGCTGTTAAGCGGTGCCTGTACCAGTTCGTCGTGGTGAAGGAGCTGAGCAAAGCTCTCAATTTACCAGTTGATTTACGTTCCAACCCTCACCTATGGTAGTGATTGAAAGAACAAGATTACGGATACAAGCGGCTGAAATGAGCTTCCTTCGCTGGGTGGCGGGGTTCTTCCTTAAAGATAAGGTGAGAAGCTCTACCATCCGTGGAGAGCTCGGAGTAGATCCGCTGCTCCTCTGCATTGAGAGGGGCCAGTTGAGGTGGCTCGGGCATCTGGTCAGAATGCCTCCCGGACGCCTCCCTGGTGTGGTGTTTCGGGCATGTCCAACCGAGAAGAGACCCCGGGGTCGACCTAGAACACGCCGGAGGGACTATGTCTCTCAGCTTGTCTGTGACCGCCTCGGTGTCCCCCCGGGAGAGTTGGAGGAGGTGGCTGGGGAGAGGGACGTCTGGACCTCTTTGCTTAGGTTGCTGCCCCCGCGACCCGACCCCAGGCTTAGCGGAAGACGATGATGATGATGATATATATATATATATATATATATATATATATATAGAGAGAGAGAGAGAGAGAGAGAGAGAGAGAGAGAGTTTTCTGAGTAGATCCTTCCGTAAGAGAGTGCTCAATACTTTTTCGTAGAGCAAATAAAAATAAAAATAAAAGGACAGGACAAAGACTTTCTATTGAAACTTCATTTATCACTACAGATCTGTTTCGAGGGGTGGTGAAACCATCCTCTCTCTTCGGGTGATTACAGAAGAAATCACCTGAAGAGAGGATGGTTTCACCACCCCTTGAAACAGAGCTATAGTGATAAATGAAGTTTTAAAAGAAAGTCTCTGTCCTGTCTTTTTATTTATATATATATATATATATATATATATCTCATCTCATCATCTCATCTTCTTCCGCTTAGTCCGGGGTCGGGTCGCGGGGGCAGCAACCTTAGCAAAGAGGTCCAGACATCCCTCTCCCGAGCCACTTCCTCCAACTCTCCCGGGGAGACACCGAGGCGGTCCCAGACAAGCCGAGAGACATAGTGCCTGCAGCGTGTGCTAGGTCGACCCGGGTCTCTTCCCGGTTGGACATGCCCGAAACACCACACCAGGGAGGCGTCCGGGGCATTCTAACCAGATGCCCGAGCCACCTCAACTGGCCCTCTCACGCGGAGGAGCAGCGGATCTACTCGAGCTCTCCCGGATGCCAGGCTCTCACCCTATCTCTGGGAAAGAACCCGCCACCCCGGCGAAAGCTCATTTCAGCCGCTTGTATCCGTGATCTTGTTCTTTCGGTCATTACCCAAAGCTCGTGACCATAGGTGAGGGTTGGAACGTAGATCGACTGGTAATTGAGAGCCGCCTTGCGGCTCAGCCTCTTTTCACCACGACGGACCGGTACAGGCACCGCTTAACAGCAGAGGCTGCAGCGATCCATCTGTCGATCTCTCGCCTCCATCCTTCCCTCACTTTCGTAAACAAGACCCCAAGATACTTAAACTCCTCCACTTGGGGCAGGACTCATCCTCACCCAGAGGGTGCATTCCACCATTGTCCGACTGAGAACCATGGCCTCGGACTTGAGGTACTGATCTTCATCCCGGCTGCTTCAAGACTCAGCTGCGAATCGCTCCAATGAGAGCTGGAGGGCCCGACTTGATGAAGCCAAAAGGACAACATCATCCGCAAAAGCAGAGACGATATCCGATGGCCACCGAACCAGAACCCCTCATCGCCTCGACTGCGCCTAGAAATTCTGTCCATAAAATTATGAACAGAATCGGTGACAAAGGACAGCCTTGGCGGACTCCAACTCCCACCAGAAAGCGAATCCGAGCTGCTGTTACCAATACGGACCAAACTCTGGCTCCGGTGATACAGCGACCGAATAGCTCGTAGCAACGGATCCGAACGCCAGACTCTCGAGCACGCCCCACAAGATCTTTCGAGGGACACGGTCGAAAGCCTTCTCCGAATCCACAAAGCACATGTGGACAGATTGGGCAAACTCCCATGCCCCCTCCAGAATCCTGTGGAGCGTATAGAGTTGGTCAAGAGTGCTGCGGCCAGGACGAAAACCACATTGTTCCTCCTGAATCCGAGGTTCGACTATCGGTCGGATCCTCCTCTCTAAGTACCCTGCATAGACTTTCCCAGGTAGGCTGAGGAGTGTAATTCCCGATAATTGGAACACACCCTCCGGTCCCCTTCTTAAAAATTGGGACCACCACCCCAGTTTGCCAATCCAGAGGTACAGCCCCGATGACCACGCGATGTTGCAGAGACGTGTCAACCAAGACAGTCCTACAATATCCAGAGTCCTGAGATATTCCGGGCGGATCTCGTCCAACCCCGGAGCTTCGACCACCGAGGAGCTTTTGACAACCTCAGTGACCTCCACTCCAGTGATGGGCGGACCCTCACCCGAACCCCCAGGGTCTTCCTCTTCCACGGAGGGCGTGTTGGTGGGATTGAGAAGGTCCTCAAAGTATTCCCTCCACCTCTCAACAACATCCCCAGTCAAGGTAAGCAGCTCCCCACCTCCACCGTAAACAGTGTTTGTGAAGAACTGCTTCCCCCTCCTGAGGCGTCGGATGGTGGCCCAGAACCCTTTTGAGGCCAACCGAAAATCACTCTCCAGGCCCTCACCGAACTCCTCCCACGCCCGAGATTTTGCATCTGCGACAGCCTCGGCTGCAGCACGTTTGGCCTGCCGGTACCCGTTTGCTGCCTCAGGAGTCCCACAGGCTAATAAAACCCGATAGGCCTCCTTCTTCAGCTGGACGGCCCCCTTCACCGCAGGTGTCCACCACCGGGTTCGGGGATTACCGCCACGACAAGCACCGACGACCTTACGGCCACAGCTATGGGCTGCCGCCTCAGCAATGGAGGCACGAAACATGGCCCATTCAGATTCCATGTCCCCCGCCTCCTCCGGAACGTGGTTGTAGCTCTGCCGGAGGTGGGAGTTAAAGGCCTCTCGGACAGGGGGCTCCGCCAAACGTTCCCAGCAGACCCTGATTACATATATATATATATATGGTTTAGTAAATGGCTGGTAAGTGCCGCTGTTCAGGTTAAGGGTGACATCCAAGAAGTTGGCGATCTGTTTGTTGGCTTCTATCGTGATCCGTAGTCCATTGTTTGAGAAAATGCGGCATATTTCTTTTTTGATGTTTTCCGTGTGATGAGGTGTGGTGTCTGAAGATGCAAGTCCATCATCGCGATAAAGTCCAATGTTGATGTCGAGTTTTTATAGTTGGGAAAGTAGGAAGTTTCCTACCAACTCGCAAGTTTCCACGCCGTCGTAGCTCTCCATTGTGACATTGAATGTGGTGCCTCCCTTCTTTTGCCAGGGTTGTCGTTTATGCACCAAAGTAGAGTTTTTGGTATGCATAATGATGTTTCTCTCGTCTTTAGTGATGTTGTCATAAACAAGCGAAATGAAGTGAAGTGAAGCGAAATGAAGCGAAGTGAAAATGAAGTTTCAATAGAAAGTCTTTGTTCTGTCTTTTTATTTTTACTTATATATACAGTAGGCCCTTGACTATTTGCAGTTTTGCACCCACGGTTTGAGTTTTCGCTGACTGCCGAGCAACCGGCACGTAATTCAAATTCAGCCAATGACTGCCCTCCTTTCTCCTGATTGGTTGAGCTGATGTCCTGCCCCTTTTTCCTCATTCGCGCACAAATTGTCAATGAGCCTCTTTTTTGTGTGTGTTTTAATTATCAGTTAAGCTCTATGATACCGCTCAAACGCTATGCATCTTCTCTGGCTAAGCGATAGAAAACGCTGGACGTCTCTTCTGAAGAAATCAGACTTTCTCCTGAGAAACGACGGTTTTCTCTGAACTGTTGTATTAAAATCTTTTAATGCAGCCGTGGGGGGGCACAAACAAGTGTCTCTCCCTCACGCCGGTCCCAAGCCCGGATAAATGCAGAGGGTTGCATCAGGAAGGGCATCCGGCGTAAAACAAATGCCAAATAAACTCTGCAAATCACAAGAAAGAATGACATACTAGCCCGGTCAAGGCCCTGAACAACAGTTTGGTTTCATGCCAAGAAAGAGCACCACAGATGCAGTGTTTGCCTTGAGGATGTTAATGGAGAAGTACAGAGAAGGTCAGAGGGAGCTGCATTGTGCCTTTGTGGATCTGGAGAAAGCATATGACAGGGTGCCGAGAGAAGAACTGTGGTCTTGCATGAGGAAGTCTGGAGTGGCAGAGAAGTATGTTAGAGTGGTGCAGGACATGTATGAGAGATGTAAGACAGTGGTGAGGTGTGCTGTCGGTGTGACAGAAGAGTTCAAGGTGGAGGTGGGACTGCATCAAGGGTCAGCTCTCAGCCCCTTCTTGTTTGCGATGGTGAGGGACAGGCTGACAGACGAGGTTAGACAAGATTCCCCATGAAATATGATGTTTGCCGATGACATTGTGATCTGTACTGAGAGCAGAGAACAAGTGCAGGAAAATCTAGAGAGGTGGAGGTATGCCCTGGAAAGGAGGGGAATGAAGATTAGCCTCAGTAAGACAGAATACATGTGCATGAATGACAAGGACCCAAGAGGAACGGTGAGATTACAGGGAGCAGAGATAAGAAAGGTGGAGGATTTTAAGTACTTAGGCTCAACAATCCAGAGCAATGGAGAGTGTGGAAAAGAGGTGAAGAAGCGTGTGCAGGCAGGTTGGAATGGTTGGAGAAAAGTGTCCGGTGTGATGTGTGTATCGGAGGGTATCGGCAAAAATGAAAGGAAAAGTGTATAAGACGGTGTTGAGGCCAACGATGTTGTATGGGTCAGAAACGGTGGCCCTGGGGAAAAGACAGGAGGCAGAGCTGGAGGTAGCAGAGATGAAAATGTTAAGGTTTTCTTTGGGAGTAACGAGGATGGATAGGATTAGGAATGAGCACATCAGAGGGACAGCACATGTAAGACGTTTTGGAGACAAAGTCAGAGAGGCTAGATTGAGATGGTTTGGACATGTACAGAGGAGGGATAGTGAGTATATTGGTAATAGGATGCTGAGGCTGGAACTACCAGGCAAAAGGCCTAGAGGAAGACCAAAGAGACGATTCATGGATGTGGTGAAGGAGGACATGAAGGTCGTTGGTGTAAGAGAAGAAGATGCAAAGGATAGGGTGAGATGGAGGCAGATGATTCGCTGTGGCGACCCCTGAAGGGAAAAGCCGAAAGGAAAAGAAGAAGATTTTAGCGCATGTAATAGATACATAGTATTTTACTGCCGGCTGCTCATTCACGCATGTGACGTCATACATGGGGTTTTACTTCCGCGTACAGAACTCGCGGATTATCTCGATTTGCGGCAGTGCTCGGAACCATACCACCGCGAATGTCAAGGGCCTACTGTATATATTTATATATATATATATATATATATATATATATAGAGTTAGTGAAACGGAGATACTTATTCTTATAATCACTTTGGCGTGTATCTCTGTGTGTGTGTGTGTGTGTGTGTTTCAGGAAGTAGAGACACCATGTCATCTCCTCCGGGTCAGTGGGTGTATGTGAGTGACACCAGCGTCCAAATGGTTCCTGAATCTCGAGTCTTGAACTCTCAGGCCTACCTGCTGTTCTATGAGGAGCTCCTCTAGGGGGCGCCACTACTTATGCAACTGTTTTGTTCAGATACTGTATCTCTGATGTTCTCTTACGGATGCAAACATATGATTAATCAGCTATAGCACACACTGTGTGGTTTGAGAAAAGCCCAGGTTGAATCACACTTATTATGATTATTATTATTCTGAATTGCTGTGATGGCGGGGGGGCAGACGTTCATGAGATGCTGTCCTGAGTGAAAAAATACTCTACAATGTAAATTATTTATATTTTACAGGTATTGAGTGATTGTGGTTATATTTTGTTATAAATAATGTTTCATATGTTGGTGATCAAGACCAAAGATAATGAAACCCTTCAGAAGAGGAAACACACATGCATACGCCGCACACACACACAAACATAGGCACTCACACCTCTTACTCCAGAGGAAATAAAAAATCTCATAAGTCCCACTGCTTTGTTTGTGTGTGTGTGTGTGTGTGTGTGTGTGTGTGTGTGTGTGTGTGTGTGTGTGTGTGTGTGTGTGTGTGAGAGAGAGAGAGAGAGAGAGAGAGAGAGTATATGTTGTGTGTGTGTTGTATTAGTGTGTGTGTGTGAATGTGTGTTGTGTGTGTGTTGTATGTGTGTTTTGTGTTCTGTGTATTTCTATGTGTGTGGGGGTGTGTTGTGTCCTGTGTGTATTTACATGTGTGTGTTGTGTTATGTGTTGTGTTTGGTATCCAGGACAGGAACGCAGAAGGACAGATGTTGGTAGATTTTGCAAAAAGGATGGAAATGGCTGTGGTAAATACTTTCTTCCAGAAGAGAGAGGAGCATAGAGTGACTTATCAAAGCAGAGGTAGGAGCACAAAGGTAGACTACATCTTGTGCAGGCAATGTAATTTGAAGGAAGTCAGTAACTGCAAAGTAGTAGCGGGTGAGAGTGTTGCCAAACAGCATAGGATGGTGGTGTGCAGGATGACGCTGATGGTGAGGAAGGTGAAGAAGGCAAAGGCAGAGCAGAAGACAAAGTGGTGGAAGCTGAAAAAGGAGGAGTGTTGTGTTGTCTTCAAGGAGGAGTTGAAACAGGCTTTGGGTGGTCAGAAAGTGCTTCCAGATGACTCCACAACTACAGCTAATGTGATCAGGAAGACAGGTAGGAGAATACTTGATGTGTCATCTGGAAGGAGAGGAGATAAGGAGACTTGGTGGTGGAATGAGGAAGTGCAGGAGTGTGTACAAAAGAAGAGGTTAACTAAGAAGAAGTGGGACAGAGAGAGGACCGAAGAGAGTAAACAGGAGTACAGGGAGACACAGCGTAAGGCGAAGGTAGCGGTGTCAAAAGCCAAACAGAAGTGTGCTGGTGTCCATTTTTAAGAACAAGGGAGATATGCAGAGTTGTGGCAACTACAGAGGGATAAAGTTGATGAGCCATACTATGAAGTTATGGGAAAGAATAGCGGAAGCAAGACTAAGGGCAGAGGTCAGCATTTGTGAACAACAGTTTGGTTTCATGCCAAGAAAGAGCACCACAGATGCAGTGTTTGCCTTGAGGATGTTAATAGAGAAGTACAGAGAAGGTCAGAAGGAGCTGCATTGTGCCTTTGTGGATCTGGAGAAAGCATATGACAGGGTGCCGAGAGAAGAACTGTGGTATTGCATGAGGAAGTCTGGAGTGGCAGAGAAGTACATTAGAGTGGTGCAGGACATGTATGGGAGATGTAAGACAGTGGTGAGGTGTGCTGTTGGTGTGACAGAAGAGTTCAAGGTGGAGGTGGGACTGCATCAAGGGTCAGCTCTCAGCCTCTTCTTGTTTGCGATAGTGATGGACAGGCTGACAGACGAGGTTAGGCAAGAATCTCCATGGACTATGATATTTGCAGATGACATTGTGATCTGCAGTGAGAGCAGAGAACAAGTGGAGGAAAATCTAGAGAGGTGGAGGTATGCCCTGGAAAGGAAGGGAATGAAGGTTAGCCTCAGTTAGACAGAATACATGTGTATGAATGGCAAGGACCCAACAGGAACAGTGTGGTTACAAGGAGCAGAAATAAGGAAGGTGGAGGATTTTAAGTACTTAGGCTTAAACAATCCAGAGCAATGGAGAGTGTGGAAAAAAGGTGAAGAAGCGTGTGCAGGCAGGCTGGAATGGTTGGAGAAAAGTGTCCGGTGTGATGTGTGTTAGGAAAGTATCGGCAAAAATGAAAGGAAAAGTGTACAAGACGGTGTTGAGGCCAGCGATGTTGTATGGTTTAGAAACAGTGGCGCTGAGGAAAAGACAGGAGGCAGAGCTGGAGGTAGCAGAGATGAAAATGTTGAGGTTCTCTTTGGGAGTAACGAGGATGGATAGGATCAGGAATGAGTACATCAGAGGGACAGCACATGTAAGACGTTTTGTAGACAAAGTCAGAGAGGCTAGATTGAGATGGTTTGGACATGTACAGAGGAGGGATAGTGATTATATTGGTAGTAGGATGTTGAGGTTTGAACTACCAGGCAGAAGGCCTAGAGAAAGACCAAAGAGAAGATTCATGGATGTGGTGAAGGAGGACATGAAGGCAGTTGGTGTCAGAGAAAAAGATGCCGAGGATAGGGTGAGATGGAGGCAGATGATTCGCTGTGGCGACCCCTGAAGGAAAAAGCCGAAAGGACAAGAAGAAGAAGAAGAAATGTTATGTTATGTGTACGTATTGTGTTTTCTGTGTATTTGTGTGTGTTGTGTTCTGTGAGCATTTGTATGTGTGTTGTGTTCTGTGTGCATTTATACGTGTGTGTGTGTGTGTGTGTGTGTGTTGTATTATGTGTGTATCTGTATCTGTGTTGTGTTCTGTGTGTATTTGTATGTGTGTGTGTGTGTGTGTGTGTGTGTGTGTGTGTGTTCTGTGTGTATTTGTATGTGTGTGTGGGGGTTCTGTGTGTGTGTGATGTGTTGTCTGTGTATTTGTATGTGTGTGTTATGTTCTGTGTGTATCTGTGCGTGTGTTGTGTTCTGTGTGTATTTGTATATGTGTTGTGTGTGTATTTGTATGTGTGTGTGTTGTGTACTGTGTATATTTGTATGTGTGTTGTGTTCTGTGTGTATTTGTGTGTGTGTGTGTGTGTGTGTGCGCGCACGCGCATGCATGCATTCTGTGGATATTTGTGTTTGTGTTGTGTTCTGTGTGTATTTATGTGTGTTGTGTTTGTATTTGTATGTGTGTTGTGTGTATTTGTATGCCTGTGTTGTGTGTTTGTTGTGTTCTGTGTGTATGTGTGTGTTGTGTACTGTATATATTTGTATGTGTGTGTGAGAGAGAGTATGTGTTGTATTAGTGTGTGTGTGTGAGTATGTGTGTTGTGTGTGTGTGTGTTGTTTTTGTGTAGGTTTGTCTTGTAGCGTGCATTCTGTGGATATTTGTATGTGTTTGTGTTGTTTTCTGTGTGTATTTGTATGTGTGTGTGTTCTGCATGTATTTGTATGTGTGTGTGTTGTGTTCTGTGTGTATTTGTATGTGTGTTTTGTGTTCTGTGTGTATTTGTGTGGGTGTGTTGTGTTCTGTGTGTATTTGTATGTGTGGGTGTGTTGTGTTATGTGTGTATGTGCATGTGTGTGTGTGTGTTGTGTTCTGTGAGCATTTGTATGTGTGCATTTGTACCTGTGTGTGTGTGTTCTGTGTGTATTTGTATCTGTGTGTTGTGTTCTGTGTGCATGTTGTGTTCTGTGTGTATTTGTGTGTGTGTTGTGTTCTGTGTGTATTTGTATGTGTCTTGTGGTATTTGTGTTTGTGTGGTGTTCTGTGTGTATTGACATGTGTGTGCTGTGTTATGTGTCTATGTGTGTGTGTTGTATTTGTGCGTGTGTTGTGTTCCGTGTGTATATGTATGTGTGTTGTGTTGTGTGTATTTGTGTGTGTTTTGGGTTCTGTGTGTATTTGTATGTGTATGTGTGTTGTGTGTATTTGTATGTGTGTGTTGTGTGGTGTCTATTTGTATGTCTGTGTTGTGTGTGTATTTGTATGTGTGTTGTTTGTATTTGTATGTGAGTGTGTGTGTTGTGTACTGTGTATATTTGTATGTGTGTGTTGTATTCTGTGTGTATTTGTGTTTGCTATGTGTGTTGTGTTCTGTATGTATTTGTATGTGTGTGTTGTGTTCTGTGTGTATTTGCATGTGTGTTTTGTGTTCTGTGTATTTGTATCTGTGTGTTGTGTTCTGTGTGTATTTGTATGTGTGCGCGCGTGTGTGTGTGCGTGTGTTGTGTTCTGTGTGCATTTGTACATGTGTGTTGTGTTCTGTGTGTGTTGTGTTCTCTGTGTATGTTGTGTTCTGTGTGTATTTGTATGTGTGTGTGTGTGTGTGTGTGTGTGTGTGTGTGTTCTGTGTGTATTTGTATGTGTGTGTTTTGTTGTCTGTGTATTTGTGTGTGATGTGTTGTATGTGTATTTGTATCTGTACATGTGTTCTGTGTCTATTGACATGAGTTGTGTTCTCTGTGTATTTGTATGTGTGTTTTGTGTTCTGTGTGTATTTGTATGTGTTATGTTCTGTGCATATTTGTGCATATGTTGTCTTCTGTGAGCATTTGTATGTGTGTTGTGTTCTGTTTGTGTTTTGTGTATTTGTGTGTGTTGTGTTCTGTGTATATTTTTATGTGTGTTGTGCATATTTGTGTGTGTTTTGGGTTCTGTGTGTATTTGTATGTGTGTGTTGTGCGTATTTGTATGTGTGTTGTGTGTATTTGTATGTGTGTGTTGTGTTCTGTGTGTATTTGTGTGTGTGTGTTGTGTACTGTGTGTATTTGTGTTTGCTGTGTGTGTCATGTTCTGTGTGTGTGTGTGTGTCTTGGGTTCTGTGTGTATTTGTATGTGTGTGTTGTCTAGTGTGTATTTGTGTGTGTGTGTATTCTGTGTGTATTTATGTGTGTGTTGTTCTGTGTGTATTTGTGTGTGTGTGTTGTGTACTGTGTGTATTTGTGTTTGCTGTGTGTGTGTGTGTGTGTGTGTGTGTGTGTCTTGGGTTCTGTGTGTATTTGTATGTGTTCTGTGTGCTGATTTCCAGATGATTGATGATGTAAGACGAGCGCAGTCTTGTTTAATCTCGTGTCTCGTTCGGGGATCTTTATTCACATGGAAACTCCATCACGCTCACGCTCTTCTCTTCTCGTGTGTGACTCCTTTTTAAAAATCTAAAGTCTGGATCTGTTTATACACGTTTGATTCCGAAACACTCTTTTAATCGCTTACAGTAACAAACACTTTTATCCACTGATCAAAATCCATTACTTTATTATATGCTTCATTTCATTCCTTATTTTACACTGAACAGTTCTGTCCGTCCTGACACTTAACATCACATACTGAGCAATCCACCATCTTAAAGGAGTGTTAAACACACACACACACACACAGACACACACACAAGGAGAGAAATGGCAGCTGTGTATTCAGGAAAAGGGCAACGTCCTGAACCATCATCATCTCCAGGTTTGTTTCTGTCAGAAAATAGATTTAATGTGAATAATGAGTGTGTGTGTGTGTGTGTGTGTGTGTGTGTGTAAGGACATGTTGTTGCTGTCTGGCTTTCACGCATAACCTGCTGGAAGCACAACGCAGTCTTAAAGAATTGAATACTGATGAAAGGACAACGTCATCTGCAAAAAGCAGAGATGAGATCTGATGGACCCCAAACCTGAACCCCTCAATACTGCGGCTGGACCTAGAAATTCTGTCCACAAAAATTATGAACAGAGTCAGTGACAGTACAGCCCTGGTGGACGCCAACCCTCATGTCACCGATTGGCCCGTAGCAACGGGTCTGGAACACTACTCCCGGAGCACGCCCAACAAGATAGCCCAAGGTAAATGGTGGAAATCCTTCTCTAAATCCAAAAACATGTGTACAGATTGGGCAAACTCCCATCGTCCCCTCCTGGACCCTGTAGAGTATATAGAGCTGGTTGAGAGTGTCACAGCCAAGATGAATGGATGGTGGTCCAGAACCTTTTCTAGGCCAACCGATAATCTCTCTCCAGACCCTCACTGAACTCCTCCCATACCCAAGTTTTTGAATCAGCAACAGCTCGAGCTGTAGCACATTTGGCCTGCCGGTACCTATCTGCTGCCTCGAGAGACCCACAGGCCAATAAGACCCGATAGGCCTCCTTTTTCAGCTGGACAGACCCCTTCACCGCAGGTCTCCACCATTGGATTCGGGAGTTACCGCCACAATAGCCACTAATGACCTTCCAGTCATCAGTAATTTTATTTTAGCTGAACACACACCAGTGTTTAATCTGAACCTAAACATACACATAAGTTTATATCTGAAATATGGGATATCGAATTAATGTGGAGAACTATTGCTTTCACCGGATTCTCCCTGATGTTCTTCAACATAAAATCAAACCCTCAACGTTTCCCAACATTTCATTTCACATTATTCTAAAAACAATAGAATATGAATATTAAATACTGTGATTTTATCACATCTTACATCTAAACCTAGAAGGTCCTTCATAAGCCAACATTTTCAAAATTGTAATATTTTATTTTGAGAGTACTTAACTCTATGCCTGGTGTCTGCTCAGGACATTCAAAAACATGTGGCTTCTCTCATCAAAATATGTTCTGAATGGACACGTCAATAAAATTTCTATATTTCGCCAATAAATAATCAAAATAGTAATGTACACATTCAAATCGTGAGCATTTGGTTTGAATATTCGCACAGAGATCTTGATTTCATTTAAAATTATTACTTTTCGTTTGTCGTAGAGTACTTGGTGTGTCCTCTGGAAGGAAAGTAGATAAGGAGACTTGGTGGTGGAATGAGGAAGTGCAGGAGTGTGTACAAAGGAAAAGGTTAGCCAAGAAGAAGTGGGACATTGAGAGGACCGAAGAGAGTAAACAGGAGTACAGGGAGACACAGCGTAAGGCGAAAGTAGCAGTGGCTAAGGCCAAACAGAGGGCGTATGATGACTTGTATGATAGGTTGGATAGTAAAGAGGGAGAAAATGATCTATACAGGTTGGCACAGCAGAGAAATAGAGATGGGAAGGACGTGCAGCAAGTTAGATTGATAAAGGACAGAGAGGGAACTATATTGACTAATGACAGAAGTGTGCTGGGAAGATGGAAAGAGTATTTTGAAGAGCTGATGAAAGGAAAATGAGAGAGAAAAAAGAGTAGAAGAGGGAACCATTGAGGGGCAGGATGTAGCAAAGATCAGTAAGGGTGAAGTGAGAAGGGCATTGAAGAGGATGAAGAATGGAAAGGCAGTTGGTCCCGATGATATACCTGTGGAGGTATGGAAGTGTCTAGGAGAGGTAGCATTAGATTTTCTGACAAGAACATTCAACAAGGTACTAGAGAGTGAGCAGATGCCGGAGGAGTGGAGAAGTGTGCTGGTGCCCATTTTTAAGAACAAGGGAGACGTGCAGAGTTGCAGCAACTACAGAGGGATAAAGTTGATGAGCCATACGATGAAGTTATGGGAAAGAATAGTGGAAGCTAGACTAAGGGCAGAGGTCAGCATTTGTGAACAACAGTTTGGATTCATGCCAAGAAAGAGCACCACAGATGCAATGTTTGCCTTGAGGATGTTAATAGAGAAGTACAGAGAAGGTCAGAGGGAGCTACATTGTGCCTTTATGGATCTGGAAAAAGCATATGACAGGGTGCCAAGAGAAGAACTGTGGTATTGCATGAGGAAGTCTGGAGTGGCAGAGAAGTATGTTAGAGTGGTGCAGGACATGTATGAGAGATGTAAGACAGTGGTGAGGTGTGCTGTCAGTGTGACAGAAGAGTTCAAGGTGGAGGTGGGACTGCATCAAGGGTCAGCTCTGAGCCCCTTCTTGTTTGCTATGGTGATGGACAGGCTGACAGACGAGGTGAGACAAGAATCTCCATGGACTATGATGTTTGCAGATGACATCGTGATCTGTAGTGAGAGCAGAGAACAAGTGCAAGAAAATCTAGAGAGGTGGAGGTATGCCCTGGAAAGGAGAGGAATGAAGGTTAGCCTCAGAAAATCAGAATACATGTGTGTGAATGAGAAGGACCCAGGAGGAACGGTGATGTTACAGGGAGCAGAGATAACGAAGGTGGAGGATTTTAAGTACTTAGGCTCAACAATCCAGAGCAATGGAGAGTGTGGAAAAGAGGTGAAGAAATGTGTGCAGGCAGGCTGGAATGGTTGGAGAAAAGTATCCGGTGTGATGTGCGATAGGAGAGTGTCAGCAAGAATGAAGGGAAAAGTGTACAAGATGGTGGTGAGGCCAGCGATGTTGTATGGCTTAGAAACAGTGGCGCTGAGGAAAAGGCAGGAGGCAGAGCTGGAGGTAGCAGAGATGAAAATGTTGAGGTTCTCCCTGGGAGTAACGAGGATGGATAGGATCAGAAATGAGTATATCAGAGGGACAGCCCACGTAAGATGTTTTGGAGACAAAGTCAGAGAGGCTAGATTGAGATGGTTTGGACATGTACAGAGGAGGGATAGTGAGTATATTGGCAGTAGGATGCTGAGGTTGGAACTACCAGGCAGAAGGCCTCGAGGAAGACCGAAGAAGAGATTTATGGATGTGGTGAAGGAAGACATGAAGGTCGTTGGAGTCAGAAAAGAAGATGCGGAGGACAGGGTGAGATGGAGGCGGATGATTTGCTGTGGCGACCCCTGAAGGGAGCAGCCGAAAGGAAAAGAAGAAGTTTATTAAAATAAACCCGACATCTAATGGCCAGTGTGTGTTACTGCACAGCAAATTACCGAAAGGCTCAAATGCACTTGGAATATTTTAGACTTTTAAGATAAGATAAGATAAGATACAGCTTTATTAATCTCACAATGGAGAAATTCACTGTTACAGGCTCTTGAGGTACCATCAGTAGGGGGTGCAAAAATAGATACAAGTACAAACATACACACATACATATATATTATATAAGTAAATAAATAAATAGATACATAAATAGTATAAATTACTAAACAATAAAAGAAAAGAATGGAGCAACTTTATAGACTGGCCTATATTAAAGTGTAATGTATCTGAGTGCAGAGTAGATGGGTTGATATGGTTCACAGTCAGTGGGGTAGATGTGGTTGATTAAAGTGCACACACTGTTTGTTTGTTTTTGGCGGAGATTGTGGACTTTATCGCCACACTTTGGCTTCTTTGCTTTGGTTTATGGACTGTGAAGTTATGTTCACAGTTTTGATTGAACAAAGAGTGTCCAACATGAGAACCTTGTGTGTGTGTGTGTGTGTGTGTGTGAGAGAGAGAGAGACAGAGAGAGATGTCACCACCGTCATTGGTCTGGGTAAGGCGCATGCGCAGTGCAGGCTCGGAGGTCGCGTTTAAGCCCTTGAGGAGAATCAGAGAATTGGTTTATTCGTTTTGTTTTTGTTGTGATAAAGTGAAGATGGTGTATCACTCTGTCGCTCTTCCGCTCATCTGTTTCACTTCACTCTGGGCTTTAATCGGAGGAGTCGCTCCGTTTTTTGTTCCTAAAGGACCAAATAGAGGGTGAGTTACACCGCTAGCTTAGCCTAGCTTAGCCTAGCATAGCCTAGCATATTAATCAGATGGTGAGTTTTTTAATGTTTAAGATTTAGTCGGTAATTATTTATGGCGAATTTGTTTATTTTCTAAACCGCTTCGATCCTAATTAGAGTTGCTGGGAGACTGGTGTCCATCTCAGCCGAAGCTCGCTAGACCGTCGCAGGCCAACACACAACCATTCACGCTCACTCACATCTGGGGAGATTTGGAACCGCCAGTTGCCCTCGTGTGCATGTGTTTTTGGACTGTGGGAAGAAACCGGAGAACCCGGAGGAACCCCACACAAGCACGAAGAGAACATGCAAACTCCACACAGACACGCCCGGCCTGGGAATCCTGCTGTGAGGCGGACGCGCGAACCACTACGCCACCGTGCCGCCACGTTGTGAAATTTTAATCAAATGTATAATTTGTGTATTCACACGTGTGTGAAGGGGAGTGGTGGTCTAGTGGTATAGGGCGCTGGATCGCTGTTCCAAAGGTTGGGGGTTCGAGTCCCACTCTCCACAAGGTTGTCACTGTCCCCCCCAGTGCAGCTAACTGGGTTATCAAAGGCGGGCCATGTCTCTCACTGTCTCTGGTGAGAGGTTGATGTAAAAGAACCATTGCTGACTTTCGTAAAGAGGAGCTGCAAAGTCGTCAGCGTGTTTCTGTCCCGCACTAAAAAGGGTTGTGACAGGAAGGGCATCGACGTAAAAACCTCTGCCAAATCAAAACGTGCGAATCAGATGATTTTCTGTGGCGACTCCCGAGTAAAAGGGGAAAAGCCGAAAGGAAGACAGACATGTGTGTATGTATAATAACTATTAGAGTTAGACAATATTTTATATAGTTCACCTGATACTTTATTTATTTATTTATTTTTGCTTTGATTTTTTTTTTGTAATCATTGAATGATAAAACTGGGCAGTGGTGGTCTAGTGGTATAGGGCGCTGGATGGCTGATCCAAAGGTTGGGGGTTCGAGTCCCACTCTCCACAAGGTTGTCACTGCCCCCCCCCCCCCCCCCAGTGAGAGGTTGATGTAAAAGAACCATTGCTGACTTTCGTAAAAAGAGGAGCTACAAAGTCATCAGCGTGTTTCTGTCGCTTGCTTAAAGGGTTGTGACAGGAAGGGCATCCGACGTAAAAACCTCTGCCAAATCAAACGTGCGAATCAGATGATTCACTGTGGCGACTCCCGAGTAAAAGGGGGAAAAGCCGAAAGGAAGACAGACATTGAATGATAAAACTATAGATGGATTAGATTAAAGAAACATTTTAAATTTAACTGAGTAAATTTTCAAGTTTGATCAATTTCTTGTTTTATTAATACTTCAGTGATAAGAATCCTTAATGTGGGATAGTGAGTGTTTTATTTGTTCTGTTTACAGTGTGATTATTACCAGCCTGGTGCTGACAGCTGTGTGCTGTTATTTATTGTGAGTAAAGTATACACAAAACACACACCCACACAGACCCACACACACAGTTGCACATACACACACACACTCATGTACGCACACCTGAGCACACGCACAAACACACACAGTGTCAGGTCTGTTTTATGATCAGGATTTTCTTTTTAAAATCATGCACTGGACCCGTTAATTAGTGACTTGCATTCTGTCTGCCTGTCTCTTGTTTATTGTTGTATGGTGGTGGCGTTCACCCAGCTATACTAGTGAAATCTTTTCTCAGTTTTGAGTGTTATCAGAGGGAAATATCAATCAAATTTTGAATTCAATTCCCTCCACTGTAATAAAAACAGCAGCTTTTACCTGATAAAAGTTTGAATTGTTTCCTAATTACGAATGAGTTTTTAGTTTTGGACAGGTTTTTACATGAAATCTATAAAGATGTTCTGCTCTTGTAAGATATGTTTGTTTTCTTGCTGGCTTTGTCCATCAAAAATATCTTCTCTGGAAATTAGACTTTACATGTGGAGGACTTGAATGCAGCCGTGAGGGGTGGCACAAACCAGAGTCCGTCCTCACGCCGGTCCCAAGCCCGAATAAATGCACAGGGTTGCGACAGGAAGGGCATCTGGCGTAAAACTTTTGCCAGAAAAACAGAATGCAAATCGTCAAAACAAATTCAATACAGGAATGGTCAAGGCCCGGGTTAAGTTGGTCTACTGTCGGTTGAAGAAGGAAAGGCATGAGTCTAGGACTGAGAGTGGGGACTTTGAATGTTGGAACTATGGCAGGAAAAGGTAGAGAGCTGGCTGACATGGTGCAGAGGAGGAAGGTGGACATTCTGTGTGTTCAGGAGACCAGGTGGAAAGGTAGAAAGGCTAAAAGCTTAGGAGCAGGGTTTAAGCTGTTCTATCACGGTGTGGATGGGAAGAGAAATGGAGTAGGAGTCATCTTGAAGGAGGAGTTTGTCAGGAATGTTCTAGAAGTGAAAAGAGTGTCAGACAGAGTGATGAGTCTCAAGTTAGAAATTGAAGGCGTGATGTTCAATGTTGTTAGTGTTTATGCCCCACAGGCAGGATGTGAGCTAGAAGAGAAGGAGAGATTCTGGAGGGAGTTAGATGAAGTGATGCAGAGTAACCCCAGAGGTGAAAGAGTGGTCATTGGTGCAGACTTCAATGGACATGTTGGTGCAGGCAACAGAGGGGACGAGGAAGTGATGGGCAGGTTTGGTATCCAGGACAGGAACACAGAAAGACAGATGTTGATAGATTTTGCAAAAAGAATGGAAATGGCTGTGGTGAATACTTTCTTCCAGAAGAAACAGGAGCATAGGGTGACTTATAAAAGCGGAGGTAGGAGCACACGGGTAGACTACATCTTGTGCAGACAATGCAGTTTGAAGGAAGTCAGTGACTGCAAAGTAGTAGCGGGTGAGAGTGTTGCCAAACAGCATAGCATGGTGGTGTACAGGATGATGCTGATGGTGAGGAAGGTGAAGAAGGCAAAGGCAGAGCAGAAGACAAAGTGGTGGATTTGTGTTTTTTTCCACTTCTTAGAAACATTCAAAACTTTAAATGACTATCTTTGTTTACATTACACATAAACCCCTATACATCAGGGTTAAGGCCTTATAAGAACACTCGATGAGCAAAAAACCCGTAGCACAGTGCCGAACACGGGGGACGAGTTTATCTACAGTCTGGGGCTCAGGATCAAGATGCAAATATTGTTTTTATACCAAGTACCAAGTACTGACATTGTTGATAACTGTAGTAACACTGCAGCACTGACTCCCTGGTGTGTGTGTGTGTGTGTGTGTGTGTGTCAGCTGGTTGATTGCGTTCCTGGCGCAGGTGAACCCCTTGTTTGGGCCCCAGCTGAAGAATGAGACCATCTGGTACCTGCGCTACTACTGGGAGTAGGACAGGTACAGTACGCAGGTTCATCTCCAGTCTGAGAGCAGTGAGTGTATGAAGAGGGTCGTCTGTCTTCCACCTTCGTTCTGAGTCCAGTCGTAATATCTGTCTCTCATCACACTCCAGCGCCTGTCTAACTCTGTGTCTCTCTCTCTTTCTCACTCTTTCAGGATTCTATCGGAGATATGATGACATCATTGACGTGCTGTACACTGGTCCCCTTCTGTCATGTGACTGAACTTTCTTCTCCTTGTCAGTGATGTGGACTTAAACCTGTAATTTGTGGAGTGGTGGTGTGGGTGGGTGGGTGAGTGAGTGAGTGAGATGTTCTGTGTGCAATATTAGTTTTAGAAAGAACTTGAATGTTTCTATCTCACACACCATCCTGTACCGTGTTTTTATTTATTTTTGCGATTATTTATTATTTATTTTTTTTTTTTGTCTTGTTCTGTAATTGATTCCGTGCTGTTAAGGAAAACGATTCAATTCGGTACCACCGTATTAGTCTGTAAATGCACCGTTTATAAACCTCGGATGTTTCAGAATTCTGATTGTTTCTTGTTTAGATTTAATGGTTGGTGTAACTCTCCGTTTCCATAGCGATGCAGTAAAGCATCGAATAAACTCTATATGGATGAGATCCTTCGTCTCTTATTCCGTGAAACAAACATCCTGCTGTCAGATCACCTGGTTCTGAGTCTTGGGAGTCAGATTTCCCTAAAAACTCAATTTACTTAAAAAAAAAAAAATTTAACAAATCTCCATGAACTCATCTGTAGTTTGTTCTGTTATTGTATTTTAAAATGTAGTTAAAAATCTGATATTTATAAAATTACATCCTAATTTTTTTATTTCCTCTTTTGCATCTGGGGGTACACCGAGGCATTCTCAGACCAGCCGAAAGATATTGTCCTTCCAGCGTGTTCTAGGTCGACCCCGGGGTCTCTTTCTGGTTGGACATGCCCGAAACGCCACATCAGGGGGGGGCATGCTGACCAGATGCCCGATCTGCCTCAACTGGCTTCTCTCAATGTGGAGGAGCAGCAGTTCAACTCTCAGCCTTACGGGAGGAGCTCAGCTTTTCCCCTGATCTCCGATAGAGTCCTGCCCTTGGCGAAGGAAGCTCATTTCAACTGCTTGTATCCATGATCTTGTTCTTTCGGTCACTACCCAAAGCTCGTGACCGTAGGTGAGGGTTGGAACGTAAATCGACCTGGTAAATTGAGAGCTTTGCCTTGCAGCTCAGTTCACTCTGCACCACAACGGACCGGTACAGGCTCCACTTTACAGCAGAGGCTGCAGCGATCCATCCGCCGATCTCCTGCTCCATTTCCAAGACCCATACTTAAATTCTTCCACTTTGGGACCCACCCACCCTCTTCCAGCCGAGTCCGGCCCGGAGGTGCTGATTCTCATCACAGCCGCTTCACACCCGACTGTGAATTACTCCAGCTTGGATCAATGAAGCCAAAAGCACAACACTATCCACAAAAAGCAAGGACGAGTCCTATGGCCACCAAACCAGAACCCCTCAATGCCTATATATTTCTGTCCATAAAAATTATGAACAGAACCGGTGACAAAGGACAGCACTGGCAGAGTCCAACTCCCTCTGGCTCCAGTGAAACAGAGCGCTATGGGTCTGGTACACTGTACTCCCAGAGCACACCCCATGAGATCGCCTGAGGGACGCGGTCGAAAACCTTCTCTAAATCCATAAAACATGTGGACAGATTGGGCAGCCTCCCATCGCCCCCTCCACGATCCTGTAGGGTGTACAGAGCTGGTTGAGAGTGCTGGCGGCCAGTACAAAAACCACATTGTTTCTCCTTAATCCGAGGTTCAACCATCAGTCAGATCCTCCTCTCCAGTGCCACTGCGTAGGCACAGATGACATGGCCACAGCTATGGGCTGCTGCCACAATAATGGAGGTACAGAACATGGCCCCTTCGGTCTCTGTCCCCTGCCTCCATTGAAATGTGGTTGTAGCACTGCAGGTGTGAATTGAAGGCCCTTCTGACAGGAGACTCGGACTACACGCTTGGGTCTCCCAGGTCTAGAGGGCGGCCTCCCCCTGCCATCACGTCAAGCTCAGTGGTTTATATTCAGTCAGTTCGGTAACACACTCCAATGATTTTTGGTTTTCTGTCCTCACAGTATATGAGCTGATCTCCAAATACTAGAGGAACCAATCCGAACACAATTCAGTGGCTGTGGTTATAATGTTTTTTGTTTATATCTTAGCAGTAATTCATCTCTAAATTTCATATAGACTCATCTGATTGTGTAAAATATGAAATGGGTTCTTTGGACTCTGTAAGAGATTGCTGGAAAACCAGTGGAAGAAGCGTCTGCTGTCTGCTGTCTGCTGTGCCCGAGCTGTTGCGCAACACACGGTGACTCATCACTCTGTCTCTCACTGCAGGAGGTAAAAATCCCAACAATAGAGCACATCCTCCTGAAATAATGTACCCCAGTGTGGACAGTGTGTGGAGGTGGAGGGCTTGTGCGTCAGTGCGCTGCAGGTGGTTGACTTCGGGTTCAACACTTCTGTAGTAGTCCCATGAAAAGGTCAAGGCACCCCCAACGTTTTAACTTCAGGGGTTTTAAAGCAATATACACTTACTGACCAATTTATCAGGAATATCTGAGTATTCCTGAAGTTATCAAATCACAATTGAGGAGCAGCACAGCATCTATATTAATCTTACAGATTCAGGCCAAGAGATTCGGTTAAACCTTTGAAAATTTTAAATACAATAGCTTTTATAATTATATCTCATTTGTTTTGAAAATAATCAGTCAGACGTCCCTGTCCTGATCAGTCGGTGTTTTTGGTAGAACTGATGTTTCTACAGGTAAATAATGTACTCTCAGGTGCCACTAATTGAACTCCACACTGATATTATTCTGAACACGAACCTTTCAGTTAGTGATTTAATTACACAGAATCAGCAGCATGTGGGTCAGGACTGTTGGTTCTGTTGGGTTCTATTACTCTCCTACACCTGAGAGTACATATAGAATAAATATTAGTTCAGAGATTCAAAGGAAAAGAAACAGAACCTTCAATCGTTTTCAGTTTATACGCTGAAGGTTTGAGTTTGTAAAGAAGAAAGCAGACTCTGATATTTTTAACAGTCAAATATTCACGTTTCTTCACTTTCTTTAAAGGAATAACACAAATGCAATCTATTTTCCTTCCATGTTCTGATTTGGAGTAGAATGTGTCGTGATCCCAATGCAACTGTGAGTCTGGGAATAAGTTATTATTAGGATTCTGAGTTTATTCACTTGTTTTAAACACACTGCTTTTATTTTGTAAAATTTTATATACGTGTGTGTGTGTGTGTGTGTGTGTGTGTGTGTGTGTATATTGTATATCTGTCCACCTCACGCACCAGTTCAGGATCCTCTTCTGTCAGAAAGTTGAATATATATATAAAGAACAGAATGTCACCTTTCTGACAGAAGAGGATCCTGAACTGGTGCGTGAAGTGGACAGATATAGTTGGACTCAACTCGACAAATAATTTGGGCTCTGGAACCACCCGGCTTGAAAGGGGATGGACCTTATTCCATTCTGGAGTTGCTCATGGGGAGGGGTCGCAAGCCGGTGTGGGTGTCCTTGTTGCCTCCTCTCTCAGTGCCCACATGTTGGCTTCTCCCCAGGTGACAAACTGGTAGCTTCCTTCTGCCTTTGGGAGGGGAGACAGGTCCTGACTGTTGTTTGTGCTTATGCGCCAAATGACAGTTCGGAGCACCCACCCTTCTTGGAGTCTTTAGGGGTGTGTTGGAGATACGCTCCCCCTGAGAAACTCCCTTGTTGTCCAGGAGACCTCAACACCCATGTGGGCAACGATGGTGTAATTGGAAAGTATGGCATTTCCAGTCTGAACCCAAATACTGTAGTGCTTTGTTGTTGGATTTCTATGCTCGTCACAGTTTGTCCATCACGGACACCATGAGGGTGTCCTTAATTGCACTTTGCACCAGGACACCCTAGGCCACAGTTCGATGATCGAATTTCTTGTCGTGACACCGAACTTGCGGCCGCATGTTCTGGACACTCAGCGGAGGAAAAGGAGCTGAGCTGTCAATCAATCACCACCTGGTAGTGAGCTTGCGCCAATGATGGGAGAGGCCACCCTCCAGACCTATAATGCCCAAGCGTGTAGTTAGGATCTTCTGGGACCATTTGGTAGAGTCTCCTGTCAGAGGAGCCTTTAAATCCCACCTCCAGCAGAGTTACAACCACATTCCAAAGGAGGCAGGGGACATGGAATCCAAATGGGTCATGTTTCATGCTTCCATTATCGAGAGGGCCAGATCGAGAGAGCCCATAACTGTGGCAAGAAGGTCATTGGTGCCTGTCGTGGCAGTAAACCCTGAACCCAGTGGTGGACACCTGTGGTGAAGAGGGCCATCCCGCTGAAAAAAAAAAGGGGGGCCTTTCGGGTCTTATTGGCCTGTGGGACTCCCGAGGCAGCAGGCACATACCGACAGGTCAAATGTGCTGAAGCCCACAAATCTCAGGTGTGCGAGGAGTTCAGTGAGGGCCTGGAAAGCGATCATCAGTTGACCTCAATAAGATTCTAGACCACCATACGACACCTCAGTAGGGGAAAGCATAACTCCACCAATACTGTTTACGGTGGAGGTGGGGAGCTGCTCATCTCGACTGGAGAGGTTGTCGGGAGGTGTGCATTCAGAAAAGGCTTTCGACTGTCCCTCAGGCTGTCTTGTGGGGTGTGCTGCGGGGTATGGTGTATTGGACCCATTTCTCCGGGCCATTCAGTCCATCTATCACCGGAGTCAGAGCTTGGTCAACATTAGTGACAACAGGTCGACTTCGTTTCCAGTGAAGGTGGAAGTCTGCCAATGCTGTATTTTGTCACTGATTCTGGTCATAATTTTTATGGACAGAATTTCTAAGTGCAGCCGGGGCATTGAGGCGTTCTGGTTTGGTGGCCATTGTATCTCGTCTCTGCTTTTTGCGGATGACGTCCTTTTGGCTTCATCCATCTGGGACCTCCAGCTCTCATGGCAGTTATTCGCAGTCAAGTGTTAAGCAGCCAGGATGAGAATCAGCACCTCCAAGTCCAAGGCCATGATTCTCGGCCGGAAAAGGGTGCAATGCACCGTCCGTGATGGGATTGAGGTTCTGCCCCATGTTCAAGTATCTCTGGGTCTTGTTTATGAGTGAGGGAAGAATGGACTGGGAGATCGACAGGCGAATCGCTATAAAATAGAGCTTGTACCAGTCCATCGTGGTGAAGATGGAGCTGACCTGCAAGACAAAGCTCTCAAATTACCAGTCAATCTACATTCTAACCCTCACCTATGGTCACGAGCTTTGGGATTGTGGATATGAGTGGCTGTAATGAGAGTCCTTCAAAAGGGACCAGGCTCTCTCGCTCTCTCTCTGATATAGGGTGAGACGCTCAGCTATCTCGGAGGAACTCTGAGAAGGACCGCTGCTCCTCCGTATTGAGAGGAGCCAGTTTAGATGGGTCGGGTATCTTGTTAGAACGCCTCCCGCACGCTTCCCTGGTGTGGTTTTTCGGGCATGTCCAGGAAGAGACCCCAGTGTCAACCCAGAACACACTGGAGGGTTTATGTCTCTCAGCTGGTCTGGTAAGGCCTCGTTGCCCCTATCCCAGAAGAGCTGGAGGAAGTGGCTGGGGAGAGGGATGTCTAAATCTCATTTGCTTAGGCAGCTGACCCCGTGACCTGACCCCAGATTAAGCGAAGGAAGATGATGATGGTGGAGATGATATATATAAACACACACTGTGGCATGGTGTTTAGCTTTTACACATCACAGCAAAAAGGTCTTGGGTTCGAGTCCCGGGCGTGAGTATGATTGTGAATGAGTGCGTGTGTTGCTCTGTGATGGCTTGGCAAGCTGTGCATGGTGTATCCCACCCTTGCCCAGAGTCTGCTTCCCATCCTCCCTGCAAGCCTGCTTCGCATTGTGCGGCTTATGAAAAGAATTAATATTATTCTATATACAGTGATACCTCGGCTAACAAGTTTAATCCTTTCCAAGGGCGAGCTAGTAAGACGAGAAGCTTGTTAGATGAAACAATTATTCCTAGAAATAACAGGAAACCAATTAATTTGTTCCAACCCCTCCCAAACTCATACAATCTGACACAAACACGTATATATTTGACCGAATAAATAAATAAATGTAAACATCTAAAAACAATAAATATTTCAGAATAAAAATACATGTACATTAACATAAATAACAATAAAACAAGAATAAACAATAAGTCCACTCACCCTTCCGATCGTTGACTGCTGTGAAGATGTCACGTGGGCAGGCAGGAGGTGGTGCGGAGAAGGAGGAGGAGAATTTTGTGCATGTGCACGCTATGAATGCCAGCGAGGAAAGGTTCATGGTGAGCTCCCATTAGGCATTTTCAGATCGTGGAGGAATACACGTGAAAGAATGTGAGGCTAATCGTCCCAGAAAAGCAATTTCGAGGAGAGCTCATAAAGTGAATTTTTGCTCGTTGGATATCGCAGACTTCTGGTGGGATCGAAGTTTGTATCATGGAAAACTCGTTATAAGAGACACTTGTTGGATGAGGTACAGGAATCCCTCGCTACTTCACACTTCAATTAATGTGGCTTCAGTGCATCGTGTTTTTTTTTGTTTTTTTTTTAATAAATATTCATCGAATTAAAAAATAAGAAAATTAAGGAAGCATAGGGGAAAAAGTTAAGGAAAATACCACAAAACAAGGCCAATTATGCAACAACAAAAAAAAAAAACAAAATCTCCCATCAAAACCATCCAGAGATACGAACAGGGCGAGGTCGAAAGTGAAATGAAATTGAACACATAGAAATGGAATAAAATCTGTAGAAATATATATCATAAATATAAGTATGAAATATGATTGAACATTATCCTGAGGTACACTTAATACTAGGCTCCGGCAGAGGGGGGGCATGGCATGACTGACGCGGTCCGGGAAGAAAAGCAGAACGATGCATTCAAAGAAGAAACAAATTGACTCCAGTATTATAATGAACTGGATAAGAGTGAAACTCTGTAAATCTGATCAGATCCGCTGTGCTGTGCTTGAGAGGAACCAGGAGTTTAAACACGGGACATAATGATATTGATAAGCTACAGGTGATTATGGAGAGAGAGAGAGAGAGAGATTGTATACAGTACAAACTGGTATAGGTTACTCATACAATTTTTAAACATACGTTCCCCTCTAAAGCACATCCTGTAACGACTTACGAACAAATTCATTTAACCGGCCGTCGGGAACCTAACTCGTTTGTAAGCTGGGGAGCATCTGGACTTGCATTGTTTGTGTGTGCACGTACATCTGCGGGCATGCGTGCGCGATGCGTGTCCTGTTCTTCTCATACAGTTCCATCTGTATGTGTGTGTATTTATATTTTATTTACATCTTGTGTTACTTTTTTTGAATGTTTAATTGTTGTTATAAGCATTTATAACATTGAATATGTATTTATTGATATTATATACACATATACATGTACGTATGTGTCAGGGGGGGTTGGGGGGTGATCCTACTTCGCGGATTTCGATGGTCGTGTGGGGATCTCGGTCCCAATTAACCGCAGGAAGTGAGGGATCCCTGTATTACTGCATGGTTGGTTGAATTAGATCTGTGCATTGTGCAAAGCAATAATTTTGAATAGATTTCTGATCAAAGGAAAACAGAACTGGTGTTTATATTTACATAAATGTCGTAAATAAGTGTGTTAATCTTGTCGTGTGGAAATTTCAAATGTTTACTCCAAACAGAAGACAGTTATTTCATTTTATTGAAATAAATACAGTCGGCCCTCTACTTACGAAAACCTCTGAATACAAAAATCCAATGCGCGAGTTGCTCTTTCATTGGCTGTCTCCAAACATCCCGCCCCACTGGCCTCCCATTGGCCAGGAGGGAGCTGAATCTCCATAGTACTGTACCCATAAGCTTGTTTGTCACATGTGTAAAGGAGAGATGTACTGTTGGTTCGAGAATTTCGTGACTTTTTTTTAGGGTACTGTACTCATTGCAGCTTATTTGATGAGGTCTGGATGAGCCTCGCCCCGTCTCAAAAGCTCCGCATTCGGCCACGCAGCATTTTTGTGCATGGAAGTGGGCGGCGCCACAAATGTTCCGTGCACAGAATGCTCCGTTGGACAAAAGACCTCTGATCTCGCAAGGAAGCAAGTTAATATTGAATCCGGACCTCAGATCTTTCAAACAGGTAATTCTGCTTTAAATACAACACCCCGTCTCAAAAGCTCCATTGGATGTGTGCTGCGTGTGGGCGGAGCCCGCATTTGGCAGATTGCGCAGAAAGAGCGAGCGAGAGTTTTGTGTGTTTGTGGGTGTGTGAGCGAGTGTGAGAGAGAGAGAGAGAGAGAGAGACAGTGTTTGTGTGTGTGTGTGTGTGTGTGTATGTGCGTTAATAAAAAATGTTTAATAATGGTTTAATTAATATGTTAATAAAATGTTTAAACGGTTTAATAAATAATTTTCTTTTACTTTTAACACACAGTTCATACAAAATTGGTGTACTTTGATCATTTTTAGAGTTTATGGGGTAGTCTTGGGAGCCTTGGAACGAATCACGTGTTTTACATGTAAAATGCACCTCTACTTACGAAAACTCCAGGCTACGAAAAAGGCACTGGAACGGATTAATTTCGTAAGTAGAGGGTCGACTGTATTTCAAATGAAGTGTTTTAACCAGGGATTGGCAATCTGCGGCTCAAGAGCCACATGTGGTCTTGAGCGCCACCTCGGTGGCTCCCTGGAGCTTTCTCAAAAGTACATGAAAATGGAAAAAAGATGTTGTTGTTTTTAATATGGTTTCTGTAGGAGGACAAGCCTGACAAACATTCTTAACATTTTCCAAAGTTTAAAAAATTTGTATAAAAAAATATTCGTCCTACATTTCAACATTTCTGTCAACAAAGATTTGCATCATAGCCTGCGGCACACGTTTCAGCGCGATGTGTTGCCAGTCAGGTTACTGTTGTAAACAAACTCTGGGTGTGTCATGGGCCATGGATCCCAAAGGAAAAAAGAGAAAGATAGCTGATGAGAACAGGAGGATTCAAAGAAGAATTGGACCGGATCATTTGCTTTCATTGCATGTTTGTTTTGTAAGGAGAAGCAGTCAAATAACAAAAAGAGTAATTTGGAAAGACATTTCCAGGGAAGGCATGCTAAATCTTCAGCTGACCACCCAATTGGGATTGAGAGAAAAAGTGCGATTGCCGTATTAGAGGAGAAATTAGAGGAGCTCAAAGTTAGAATTCAGAAGTGGATTGCATCCCCAAACTGTAGGTAAGATAAGGTAAGTCTGTTGGGTTTTTACACCTGAGCCTAGTGGCTTAGCCCCGTGGCTCATCAGGCCGGTCCTTATGAGACGAACCAAACCACGCGGTCGAACAGCGCCACGGTGGCGGCCACGAGAAGCTGACGCACACTCACGGCGTCACAGTTCGTCACCCCCTTTCTTTGAGTGTGGAAGTGGTTTGTGTTTGATAGACATTTTGGACCATATTGAGTGTACTTTTGCTATTATGGGACCGAAAAAGACCCCACCACAGGCGGAGATCATTGAAAAACACGAACGAGGTGTGCGTTTGTGTGACTCAGCGTCCCAGTACCAGTACGCTAAGTCTACCATTGCTCCCATCCTTAAGAACAAGGAAGCTATTAAGGGGGCGTGTGTGGCTCAGGGTGTTTCCAAACAGTAGGCGTTTCCAAACTCTCCTTCCAAACAGTAAGTCCCTCCCTCCCTCCTCCTCCCACTCCATTCCATCAAGCCATCAACTACCATCACAAAGGTAAATAAAACCACTTTATTATACAGTACAGTTTATTTCTTTAATTACAATACAATAGCACATTTATTATACATAAAATAAGGTATATTTTTGTGTAGTTTTAAGGCTTATTTAGTAGAAAATTATGTTTTATGGGGACCTGGGAACGGATTATTCTCATTTTAATGGTTTCCTATGGGAAATAAATGTTCGGAAGACGAACTTTTCGCCTCACACACACTTTCTGGGAACCAATTATGTTCGTGAGCAGAGGTATCACTGTATATTGGTAGTAGGATGCTGAGGTTGGAACTACCAGGCAGAAGGCCCAGAGGAAGACCAAAGAGAAGATTTATGGATGTGGTGAAGGCGGACATGAAGGTAGTTGGAGTAAGAGTAGAAGATGCAGAGGATAGGGTGAGATGGAGGCAGATCATTTGCTGTGGCGACCCCTGAAGGGAACAGCCGAAAGAAAAAGAAAAAGAAGAATAAAGCACTTGGGCTCCTTACCAGAAGCTAGAGAAGATGTCTGGTGTTTGAGTGACATCACAGGGCTTAAATAATCATTAAAAACACACTAAAAAAACGTGAATTTGTGACTCAAGCAGTCATGTTGATGACGTGGCAAAAGAGAAAAAAAGAGGCGTACACATCATCTGCAACTAATCAGCAGGAGGGAGAAACAATCTTTGTACTAGATTGCCTGTGATGAGTCACGTGATGTGATTGATGTTCAACAGAGCCTGTTATGCAGGTATGTAAACTGATCTGCCGCTGATTTCGTGATTGAATTTCTGTAATTTAATCAATGCAACAAAACATAATACATTAACATAGTAATGGGAGTTAAAGCAGAAAATATCGTTCAACAGAGGAGTCACGTGGTGTCATTCTCTCCAGGACGCGCTGCAGGGAATATAAACATTTAATCATGAATGCTCATTAATGCAGCCATGAGGCGGCGGGGGGGGGGGGGGGCACGAACCAGTGTCTCTCCCCCTTATGCAGGTCCCAAGCCCGGAGAAATGCAGAAGGTTGTGTCAGGAAGGGCATCTGACGTAAAACCAAACTTTTATGATGCAAATCAGAAGTATTACCCCCATACCGGATCGGTCGAGGCCCAGGTTACAACAACCGCCATCAGTTTTACAACGACCGCCATCAGTGCTGTCAACCAACAGGGTGCTGGTGGAAATTGGACTACTGTTGGTCGAAGACGTCGAAGAAGGAGAGGCGGGAGGCGTGTCCGTAGGCAGAGAGAGAAGAGGAAAGGCAGGAGTCTAGGACTGAGAGTGGGGACTTTGAATGTTGGAACTATGACAGGAAAAGATGGAGAGTTGGCTGACATGGTGCAGAGGAGGAAGATGGACATTCTGTGTGTTCAGGAGACCAGGTGGAAAGGTAGCAAGGCTAGAAGCATATGAGCAGGGTTTAAGCTGTTTTTTCATGGTGTGGATGGAAAGAGAAATGGAGGAGGAGTCATCTTGAAGGAGGAGTTTGTCAGGAATGTTCTAGAAGTGAAAAGAGTGTCAGCCAGAGTGATGAGTCTCAAGTTAGAAATTGAAGGTGAGATGTTCAATGTTGTTAGTGCTTATGCCCCACAGGCAGGATGTGAGCTAGAAGAGAAGGAGAGATTCTGGAGAGAGTTAGATGAAGTTATGCAGAGTACCCCCAGAGGTGAAAGAGTGGTCACTGGTGCAGACTTCAATGGACATGTTGGTGCAGGCAACAGAGGGGACGAGGAAGTGATGGGCGGGTTTGGTATCCAGCACAGAAACACAGAAGGACAGATGTTGATCAATTTTGCAAAAAGGATGGAAATGGCTGTGATGAATACTTTCTTCAAGAAGAGACAGGAGCATAGGGTGACTTATAAAAGCGGAGGTAGGAGCGCACAGGTAGACTACATCTTGTGTAGATGATGTAATTTGAAGGAAGTCAGTGACTGCAAAGTAGTAGTGGGAGAGAGTGTTGGCAAACAGCATAGGATGGTGGTGTGCAGGATGATGCTGATGGTGAGGAAGGTGAAGAAGGCAAAGGCAGAGCAGAAGACAAAGTGGTGGAAGTTGAAAAAGGAAGAGTGTTGTGTTGTCGTCAAGGAGGAGATGAAACAGGCTTTGGGTGGCCAGGAAGTGCTTCCAGATGACTGGACAACCACAGCATATATGATCAGGGACACAGGTAGGAGAGTACTTGATGTGTCCTCTGGAAGGAAAGTAGATAAGGAGACTTGGTGGTGGAATGAGGAAGTGCAGCAGTGTGTACAAAGGAAGAGGTTAGCTAAGAAGTGGGACATTGAGAGGACCGAAGAGAGTAAACAGGAGTACAGGCAGACGTAGCTTAAGGTGAAGGTAGCGGTGTCAAAGGCCAAACAGAGGGCATATGATGACTTGTACGCTCGGTTGAACAGTTTTGAGGGAGAAAATGATTTATACAGGTTGGCACAGCAGAGAAAGAGAGATGGGAAGGACGTGCAGCAAGTTAGAGTGATTAAGAACAGAGAGGGAAATGTACTGACTGATGACAGAAGTGTGCTGGGAAGATGGAAAGAATACTTTGAAGAGCTGATGAATGAGGAAAATGAGAGAGAAAAAAAGAGTAGAAGATGTGACCGTTGAGGAGCAGGAAGTAGCAAAGATTAGTAAGGGAGAAGTGAGGAGGGCATTGAAGAGGATGAAGAATGGAAAGGCAGTTGGTCCTGATGACATACCGGTGGAGGTATGGAAGTGTATAGGAGAGGTAGCAGTAGATTTTCTGACAAGAACATTCAACAAGGTCCTAGAGAGTGAGCAGATGCCGGAGGAATGGAGGAGAAGTGTACTGGTGCCCATTTTTAAGAACAAGGGAGATGTGCAGAGTTGCAGCAGTTACAGAGGGATAAAGTTGATGGGCCATACGATGAAGTTATGGGAAAGAATAGTGGAAGCTCGACTAAGAGCAGAGGTCAGCATTTGTGAACAACAGTTTGGTTTCATGCCAGGAAAGAGCACCACAGATGCAATGTTTGCTTTGAGGATGTTAGTAATAGAGAAGTACAGAGAAGGTCGGAGGAAACTGCATTGTGACTTTGTGGATCTGGAAAAAGCATATGACAGGGTGCCAAGAGAAGAACTGTGGTATTGCATGAGGAAGTCTGGAGTGGCAGAGAAGTATGTTAGAGTGGTGCAGGACATGTATGAGAGATGTAAGACAGTGGTGAGGTGTGCTGTTGGCGTGACCGACGAATTCAAGGTGGAGGGGGGGGACTGCATCAAGGATCAGCTCTGAGCCCCTTCTTGTTTGCTATGGTGATGGACAGGCTGACAGACGAGGTTAGGCAAGAATCTCCATGGACTATGATGTTTGCAGATGACATTGTGATCTGTAGTGAGAGCAGAGAACAAGTGCAGGAAAATCTAGAGAGGTGGAGGTATGCACTGGAAAGGAGAGGAATGAAGGTTAGCCTCAGAAAATCAGAATACATGTGTGTGAATGAGAAGGACCCAGGAGGAACGGTGATGTTACAGGGAGCAGAGATAACGAAGGTGGAGGATTTTAAGTACTTGGGCTCAACAATCCAGAGCAATGGAGAGTGTGGAAAAGAGGTGAAGAAGCGTGTGCAGGCAGGCTGGAATGGTTGGAGAAAAGTGTCCGGTGTGATGTGCGATAGGAGAGTGTCAGCAAGAATGAAGGGAAAAGTGTACAAGACGGTGGTGAGGCCAGCGATGTTGTATGGCTTAGAAACAGTGGCGCTGAGGAAAAGGCAGGAGGCAGAGCTGGAGGTAGCGGAGATGAAAATGTTGAGGATGTCTCTGGGAGTAACGATAATGGATAGAATCAGAAATGAGTACATCAGAGGGACAGCCCATGTAAGATGTTTTGGAGACAAAGTCAGAGAGGCTAGATTGAGATGGTTTGGACATGTACAGAGGACGGATAGTGAGTATATTGGTAGTAGGATGCTGAGGTTGGAACTACCAGGCAGAAGACCGAGAGGAAGACCAAAGAAGAGATTTATGGATGTGGTGAAGGAAGACATGAAGGTCGTTGGAGTAAGAGAAGAAGATGCAGAGGACAGGGTGAGATGGAGGCGGATGATTTGCTGTGGCGACCCCTGAAGGGAACAGCCGAAAGGAAAAGAAGAAGAGGAATCATGAATGCTCATTATGTTGCCTATTTAGTCATTTTGATGCTAAGCTAATATACACTGTCAGCCTGTGTTGCCCTCATATAAAATTTACATGAGGGTTTTTTTTTTCACGGCTCTCGACACATTTGTTTTTAGGGTTTTTTTGGACTGATATGGCTCTTTGAGCATTTTAGGTTGCCGACCCCTGGTTTAAACCATTCAAAGTCAGCAAATTTATTCTATTTTATTTTCTTATTTTTTGGTTTTGTGTGGCCGGTGGTGTAGTCGTTAGGGTGCTGGGCTCAGGATCAGGAGGTTGTGTGTTCAATTCCCAATGAAACCCTCACTGTGCTAAGACCCCTGGGCAAGGTCTCAACCACAAGTGTGCCTCTGTCCACCCAGCAGTATAAAAGGATGCCACTAAAAATATACTGGGAAGGTAATCTGTGATGGACCAGCATCCCATCCAGGATCACACTCTGGAAGTCGAGGATAAGCACCGGCCTGATAAGCCACTAGGCTCGGGTGTAAAAAGCCCAAAGAACTTTACTTTTTTAAATTATTTTTTATTTTATAAATATATACACATATATATATATACACACACACACACACACACAGTAGGCCCTCGTTATTCGCGAGGTTTGGTTCCGACCCCTCCCGCGAATGAAGATGATTTGGAAGTTCTGTACCCGAAAGTACAACGTCATGTATCATATTACATGCAGGAATGATCAACCGGGAGTAAAATATTATGTATTTATTACATATGCTAAAATATGCTTCTAGGTATTGTGTGCATTTTTTTTTTTTTTTTGTGGTGTCCGTGTGTGTGTGTGTGTGTATACAGCATAGTATGTGATCTAAGCACTGCTGAAAAAGGTACGTTTTAGCCAGTGACTCAGCTGTTTGGATGTCCAGAAGAAATTCTGAACATCCAGAACAGAGAAGAGTTTCGATGTATTTTCCCTTTGTCCCTTGGTAGTGGAAGGGATCAGTCTCGCAGTGCTGGAGGATCTGAGAGAATGCAGTGCAGTGTGAGGTGTGATAAGTGCTTTGAGGTGGAAGGTGCAAGCATTAGTGTTTTAAATTGAATGTGAGCAGCTACAGGAAGCCAGTGGAGAGATTGTAGCAGTGGTGTGGTATGGGTAAAGGTTCAAAACAAGCCATGCAGCTGCATTTTGGATCAGTTTCAGAAGTCAAATCGCAAGTAATCTAGTCTTGACATGTCAAGGGATTGAACAAGTATCTGAGTGGCCTTCCTGGAAAGAAATGGATGAATCCTTGGGATGTTGAAGAGAAGAAATCAACACGATGGAGAAAGATTAGTGATATGAAAAGAGAAGGACTGGCAATTGTCCATGGTTACTCTGAGGCTTTGCGCCTTGCCTGAAGGAAAGATCACGGCATTGTCCAAGGAGATTGCAAGATCTTGACATGGGGTTGAGTCAGCTGGGATGAACGGCAATTCAGACTTGCTAGGATTAAGCTTCAGCTGGTGAGCTGCCATCCATGAGGAGATACTTACAGATGTTTCAGCCTGGATCTCTGCATGTCTGGTATCCGATGGAAGAAAAGACAGAACAACTTGAGTGTCATCTGCATAGCAGTGGTATGAGAACCCATGTAGGGATATAATCTTGTCTTAAAGCTGAAACCACACTTCTTCCAAATGTTTGGATACACTCTGCCAAAAGCTGCAATAGTTAACTGCAATCCTGGTGCTCACTTCACCATTAATGACGTTTCTGGACAGAGTGCTACTGAGGTATGTGACCCAGTCTGAGACCTTTGCTGTGTATGTTAAGCTCGGTGCACTCTACCCCTGGAGCAGGCTGGTGCAATACAATACTTTGGCATTTTTGGTGCTAATGGTGAGGCTGAAGTTGTTTCAAACATCAGAAAATGTATCAGTGTGGTGCTGCATGTTTAGTACTGTACACTGAGGGCACACTCATCTGCAAACAGAAAATCTCTGATGGTGTCATTCGTGACTTTGTTTTTGCCTGCAGTCTTCTGATGTTGAACAGTTTGTCATCTGTGCGGGATTTGATATTCATCTCCATTCCAGCATTCTGTCTTTAACATTTATCTTGCAGCTGTCTGGTTGCAAACACCCTAATCATGGTTCCTCAATTTTTCCTGAAACCACTTTCTACACTTTTGACACAGTTTAATTCACTGAAAGACTCGGGTTCAAAAATCAGAAACGATTTATTCCGTCCAAGTTCAAAGAGTAACAAAGCGTTATCAGTAACAGCAAACCAGTGCAATCGCCAAATGAACATTTCAAGGACACATCTGAACTTCTCTCTGGAGCATGAGCATGAGCTTCTATATCCTTGGATGGTTTTTGTTTAAACTCTTGTCACGATTATGTTCTTACCACTGACTATACAGAAAGCAGCCCGTGGATGAGTTTGAACTGTTGCTGAATTGGGCCTGTTGTGGCAAAGATTCACCTCGAAGACCTCCAAAGAGCTGTGTTCGAACATGCCGCCTCTTCTGGGCTCTGCAGCTTTATCCTACATCGAAGCCCTTGTTGGGGTCCGCGGGAGGTTCCTAGCACTCCACCCAGATCCCATTTTCCGGCCCTTCTGCATGTCTTCTGGATACCATCCAGTTATTTCACATGAATAACCAGTAAATCACTTAACAGGCTCATTAAAAATTGAACAGCCACTTAACAGGTTGATGATCTGCTTAATATTCACAACAGGATCATTTAATAATCAATTAATATTTCATTTAATTAACACTTTAACAGACAGACATCAGTTAATTATTCAACAGTTCAATACAGGTTGCATAGTTCACATTTCATCGGCCTTGCTGCCAGGTTTTCAGGTCGCAGCCCTTGCTGAAGGTGTGAGAGAGTAAGATTTAAGATGATTCTGGAAAGTATCCTGCATGTTAGCAAAGATACCACGGCGGTGGTTCATTTACAGTTGTAAATGATGGAGATGATGTAAACGAAGGATGATGGACGCATCTTTGCGTTCCTGTGGATATTGGGTAAGCTGCATTGCCCATGTGTGCCACCCTGTCCTCGACCCCAATTAGGATTAAGTGCTTCAGAAAATGCATTTCATATCAAGTAAAAATATGCAAGCATATATAGTATAATTATGTATAGTGAAAATTAAAAGTTTAAATGACTTGAGGCAGACATTTAGAAAGTATACAAATTGTTTAAACACTGATGTGCAGATTCAGGTGCATGGTGTGCTGTGAGAGGCGAAAATGCACTGCAGCGTTTTCCGTTGACCTGGAAAGTGGGTATGTCACGCTTTTCAACTTCCGCAGGCCTCCATTAGTCACACCCATTTATTACGTCAAACACCCAGCAGCCAATCCGAGACGGGGGCTTTCGAACTGCGCTCTCTGTCGGGCAGTGCACGAAGGCAAGTCGCGCGCAGCTCATTCACTGCATCCTGAGGCGACGTCAATATAATTAAACAACGGCGCGGAGAAACATTACACATCTCTTCAGAACCGAACCGGACTCTCGCTTCTTTCTCAGGTTTGCGATAAAATCTTCCTAATTTGTCTTTCTTTATGGTAAACAAAAAAGTTGCATAACATATGGGTCACTGCGCATGCGTGGAGAATTCGGAGCCGGGGTATATGCCTGAAAGTGAAATAAGTTTAGAATTTTATTGAGGTTTCACCGTCTCTTAAATGTGTGAGGCCGAGTGTTGTGATATGTGAAGTGTTTTGGTGTCGTTTATTTAGTTTAGCTCTGTGTTTGCGGCGTGTTTTCCACTCAGAAGGTCGGTGATTTATATAACTGTGTCAGTGCATCACAGGTCAGAAGGGGAGGGGTTTATCATCTTTGACATCATTGCTATTGTTTTTGTTTATTCGGTAAATGGTTCAACTGGTTGATTTTAATGAAAGTTCAAAGCTGAAAGAGGAATGTTGGACTGCTCGCAGGTTATAAAACACCCGCAGTTCATTATCTGTTTGGATAAAAAAAGATCATCCAAAGTTTCTGTGCCAAATGCTGTAAATGTAAATTAGGAGGAGTCACAAGAAATAACCCCAGATAAGAATTTACTCTATATTAAATTAATTATTCATACACAATGCAATATAATTATCTCTCCATTATTACTTTCAAATATACACTGAATAAAAGTTGCATTAGCATACAGAAAAATGTTTGTGATATTTTTGGTGATATATGTGTGGAGATAGATAGATAGATCAGGAATAGATGTTTATATGTAATCTGTAATATTTAAATATTATGAGCTGTTTTATATAAGTTGTTTACTCCCACACACATACCAGGCTTGTGTTTTGTAGAACTGACTCATCCTGTCTTTTCTTTTACATAAGAGATCATATTGAAGAGTTAATGTGAGTGTTTGGCCAGCAGGGGGTGATGTGTGCAGACTAACGACTTTTCTTTTCTTTCTTTTTTTTTTTTTTTTACCGCGCAGGTGTGTCAGTCATACTCTGGTGAAAGAAAAAAGGGGGCGGAGGCTTCTAGTTTAAAGACAAGACCTACTTGTCAAATATGTACTTTAGTGGGGTGATATGCTGTGAATGAGACACGAAGGAGATGATGTGTACCACTGTATTTTTATTTCAGGTGATGAAGATTTGGGATGCGGCAGCAGTGATGGTCTAGTGGATAGGGCGCAGGATCGCTGATCCTAAGGTTGGGGGTTCAAGTCCCCACAGGGTTGTCACCCCCCCCCCCCCCATGATGATGTAATTTTTGTAATAAATACATATAATCTATTGTATGGCTTTAAAAACACTAGGAACGTGTAACATATTATGCATATCTTCTTTTTCTACATATATGTGATACAGCAATACCATTCCTTTTTCAACTACTTTAACCTTTCAAACCCTCCAAAAGTTATGAAATTTCTCATCTTTTGAAGAGATAATTATGATCTTTCTAGATTCCTTTTATTATTACTTTTAATTATTGCAGAAATAATTATTAACTTCGTATCTATCTTCCTTTCGGCTTTTTCCCTTTTACTCAGGAGTCGCCACAGCGAATCATCTGATTCGCACGTTTTGATTTGGCAGAGGTTTTTACGTCAGATGCCCTTCCTGTCACAACCCTTTTTAGCAAGGGACAGAAACACACTAATGACTTTGCAGCTCCTCTTTACAAAAGTCAGCAATGGTTCTTTTACATGCCTCTCACCATAGACAGTGAGAGACATGGCCCGCCTTTGATAACCCAGTTAGCTGCACTGGGATGGGGGGTGGGGGGGGGGGGTGGGTCAGTGACAACCCTGTGGAGAGTGGGACTCGAACCCCCAACCTTTGGATCAGCGATCCAGCGCCCTATACTTTCGTATGAACACTGAAATTGTGGAAGAATAGAAGAATAAAGAATACACATGTAAAATATCATTATATCAGTGGGTACTTACAACTCTGAAGATATTTTGATGTGATTTATTCTAAAAAAGTGAATTATTCAATAACGTTATAAATGTTCCAAAGCTTATTATAAAATGCATATCATACCAACATTTAATATTCCATCATACATATATACTGCATATATATATATATATATATATATATATATATATATATATATATATATATATAAAATGGGGCAGTGGTGGTATAGGGCGCTGGATTGCTGATCCAAAGGTTGGGGGTTCGAGTCCCACTCTCCACAGGGTTGTCACTGCCCCCTGCAGCTAATTGGGTTATCAAAGGCAGGCCATGTTTCTCACTGTTTCTGGTGTGAGGCATGTAAAAGAACCATTGCTGACCTTCGTAAAGAGTAGGCTGCAAAGCCGTCAGCGTGTTTCTGTCCTTTGCTGAAAGGGGTTGTGACAGGAAAGGCATCCATCGTAAAAACCCATGCCAAATCAAATGTGTGAATCAGATGATTCACTGTGGCAACTCTCAAGAACGGGAAAAAAGCCGAAAAGAAAGCGAAGATTTTGGATGTAGCCCAATCATGGAGAGGTACTGAGCATTCTAGTTTTGGGCATTTTGTGGTGCAGAATTGTGCATTTTGCAGGAGAGTTTATGGAGACTTTGTGGTGGCTTCAGGTGTTGTTTTGGAGGTGGGTTTGGGAACTTAACACGAAGAGCTGTGTGTGTGATTTTAATAAAGCTGCTCTTATAACACACATGTCTGTCTTTCTTTCGGCTTTTCCCCTTTTACTCGGGAGTCACCACAACAAATCATCTGATTCGCACGTTTGATTTGGCAGAGGTTTTTAGGTCGGATGCCCTTCCTGTCACAACCCTTTTAGCAAGGGACAGAAACACGCTGACGACTTTGCAGCTCCTCTTTACGAAAGTCAGCAATGGTTCTTTTACATCAACCTCTCACCATAGACAGTGACAGACATGGCCCGCCTTTGATAACCCAGTTAGCTGCAATGGGGGGGACAGTGACAACCTTGTGGAGAGTGGGACTCGAACCCCCAACCTTTGGATCAGCGATCCAATGCCCCATACCACTAGACCACCACTTCCCCGCTCTTATAACACTCGTGTGGTTAATAAAAAAGGTGTCATTATAATATGTTATGGAAAGTGTTACACTGATGTTTTAATTTATGTAAAAGGTGTGTGTGTGTGTGTGTGGGGGGGGCGTTAAGCAGAAATGTGTTGATAATCAGTTGGGAAACATGTTCTAATATTTAGCTTGGCACCCCCTCCCCAGATCTGCCATTTTGTGCCTCATCAACTGTATTTCCATGTCACCGCCATGGGTTGGGTCAGGTGACCCGTTTGCTCAGCTGAGACTACTGACCCACTACTCCCCTCCATGTCGGTTGAGGCTGAACTGAAGTCTTACCTGTCAGGTGGCAGGTCTGAAGAGGACAGCGGGTCTCCCTGTGGCACCATGTCTCACCTTCACGAAATGGGTCAAGCCTCGGACGGGAGTGATAGTGGTAATGATCCACCTGCTTCCCTAAGTTCCCGCCCTCAGCTTCATGAGGACATGGAGATGGGCGGGAATGGCTCTAGTGGGAGTGGCACAGAATCCCATGGCAACGAGTCCCATGGCAACGAGTCCCATGGCAACGAGTCTGTGGGAAGTTCAAGCGGCAACAGCAAAGACTCGGCTCTGTTAGAATCGTCAGGCAGCAACAAGAGGTGAGAGATTATAAATATTTAAAAAAAAAAATGTGGGGTAGTGGTTAGTATTATGGCTGCAACTAGCGATTATTTTAGTAATCGATGAATCGGCTGGTTATTTTTTTCAATTAATCAGAAAGAGCACCAACATTTTTTAATTTTCATTTCTATATTAAAAAATACACCATTTGTTTTCAAATTGCCAGTCCAGATGTGAGTCACTGAGTGTATGTCTAATCATTTGTTAATTCTGTGATAGTTAATTAATCATAGTTCAAAATATTCATATAAATAATCTACTAATATATATATATATATACATACACACACATACACAGTCGGCCCCCAATTTACGAAGACCCCTTTGTACGAAAGCCCCGGATTACGAAAAACATTTTCTTAAGTTTCCGTCCCCGAAATACAAAACAACCCCCTATTATGAAAAAAAATTCAAATTTCAAATGCACCAATCAAAATTTCACACGACGCGCGAGTTGCTCTCTCATTGGCTGTCTCTCAACATCCCACCCCACTGGCCTCCCAGATAGAGACAGAAGGAAGCTTCACTCTTTAGTTTTTAGTTTAGTTTTTAAGTGTTTTAATTCAGTAAATGTTTAATAAATGTGGGCGCATTTGAGCTCATCTGGAATCCCGATTCCTCAAGGAATCAAATTAAAGTTGAGTTTGTCAAGCAGGGAATGCACTTTGAATTCACGTCTTGTGGGCGTGGCCCGCAGTGTGCGCACGAGAGAGAGAGAGGTGTGTGTGTGTGTGTGTGTGTGTGTGTGTGTGTGTTAATAAAATGGTTTAATAAATAATTTTCTTTTACTTTTAACACATATTTCATACAAAATTGGTGTACTTTTATCATTTTTAAAGGGTTTATGGGGTTTATCCAGTCCAAGGACTGGAGCCTTGGAACGAATTAGGCGTTTAACATGTAAGATATGACCCCTACTTACGAAATCCCCGCTATACGAGCCGGCTCTGGAATGGATTAATTTCGTAAATTGGGGGCTGACGGTATGTGTGTATATGTGTGTGTATATATATATATATATATATATATATATATTATTACACACACACACACACACATATATATACATACACACACAGTAGGCCCTTGACTATTTGCGGTTTTGCACCCACGGTTTGAGTATTCGCTGACTGCCAAGCAACTGGCAGGTGATTCAAATTCAACCAATGGCTGTCCTTCTTTCTCCTGATTGGTTGAGCTGATGTCCTGCCCCTTTTTCCTCATTCGTGCACAAGTTGTCAATGAGCCTCTTTTTTTTGTGACTGTTTTAATTATCAGTTAAGCTCTATGATACCACTCAAACGCTATGCGTCTTCTCTGGCTAAGTGATAGAAAACGCTGGATGTCTCTTCTGAAGAAATCAGACTTTCTCCTGAGAAACGACTGTTTTCTCTGAACTGTTGTATTGAAATCTTTTTCAATTATTATTCCAGTACAGTACCTAAGTTCATGTTTATGCGTGAGATTTTATGTTCTGTAGCATGTTTAATAAACGATACCAAAAGGATAAACTTTATTACAGTACTCTTCATGTCCTTTTACATAAAATTTGGAGTGGCGTCTCCAAGATGGTGCTGCCCAGAGGGTGACGTCGCAGAGTTCTCAGAGTCAAATTGTTTCTTTGTTCGTTTTAATTCGTTTTTATTTTTAATTGTTGTTTTGTTTGTTCATGTTTTGCGCTATGCTTGTCTACGACCGGTCAACTCTAAGATCGGAGTGTCTTCGGGCTTGTATAACTTAGCAGAGCTAATATGCTATTAGCAGAGCTAACATGCTATGGTAGGCAGCTCAATGCGAGTTGCATCCCAGCTAGCAATAAGCCCAGGCGGGAAGGGGCCGAACGACGACCCCGGTGCTTGGGATTGCAGGGGATGAAGGCCATATAGCCGGCTGATATTATCGCTTTATCGGGTGTACTCTCCTCGAGCCATGTTTCGCAGAAACACAGTCCTGTAGATCCCGCTGCCCTGCAGTCTGAGCATGAAGCTCATCCATCTTGTTTCGCAGGGACTGAACATTTTCAAGCAGTATGGCCGGAATTGCTAACCAAGCCTCTGAGAACTCCACCTGGGCGGTTAGCATGGAGCTCCCATAGCATAGTAGCTCACGATAGAAGTTCTCCGAGTCGAATTGTTTCTTTGTTTGTTTTAATTTGTTTTATTTGTTGTTTTGTTTGTTCATGTTTTGCTCTATGCTCGTCTATGACCGGTCGACTCTACTACAGCTATAAGACCGGAGTGTCTTCGGGTGTATATAATTAAGCACGCTCAACTGGGCTTGTTAGTCAGGATGCGGCTAGCAGAGCTAATATGCTATGGTAGGTAGCTCAATGCGAGCCGCACCCCAGCGGGCAAGAAGCCCAGGCAGGAAGGGGCCGAACGATGACTCCAGCGCTTGGGATTGCAGGGTATGAAGGCCGTGTAGCCGGCTGGCATAATCGCTTTATCGGGTGTACTCTCTTCAAGCCATGTTTCACAGAAACACAGTCCTGTAGATCCCTCTGCGCTGCAATCTGAGCATGAAGCTCATCCATCTTGTTTCGCAGGGACTGAACATTTTCAAGTAGTATGGCCGGAAGTGCTAACCAAGCCTCTGAGAACTCCGCCTGGGCTTAGCTGCTAACCGCTAGCATTGAGCTGCCATAGCATATTAGCTCATGACAGAAGTTGTGCCCGAAGCTGAAGCTGCTCATAGCTGTAGTAGGGTCGACCGATCATAGACGAGCATAGTGCAAAACATGAACAAACAAATAAAACAAATTAAAATGAACAAAAAAAACAATTTGACTCTGAGAACTTCGCGAGGATATGAAGTGTAATTGGTATCATTTGTTAAACATGCTACAGAACATAAAATCTCACGCACAAACATTCTAAGACTGAACTTAGGTACTGTACTGGAATAATAATTGAAAAAGACTTTAAAACGAGAATAATAAATAAATAAAAAAAGAACACGGGGGATTGTAGCAGGGCACTTATTATGTCAAATACGGTGTTTCAATTTTCATGCAGATTGTATTCTAGAGAATCAGTCCAGATGTTTTGTTCTTCACTCTATTAGCTTCGCCACATTGCTAATCATGAAAAAGATCTATTGCTTCTATAAATAATACAGAAATTTCTCAGCACTTAACATGAGTTTCTAATGCTAACGTAAACAATTCTTAAATGCTAATGACGAGAGCATGACAAACAACCCTAACATTTCAAATAGTTCAATCAACTTTCGCAATCGTACAACATTTCGGCCAAAACCGTACAAAAAGTCCCTCGGTCTAGACCTACAATTCACCCAGGTTTTACAATTACAGCAAGGCGCACGCATGGCGTCTGAGTGTTTTCTGTATTTGATTTAATTAGTGTAATTAAACACTGATAATGTTCAACTGGATTTAAAGGTTTGTACCAGACAGAAACACCACCCCCCAGCCGACCCTCACCTCAGCTTGTGGCATGTTTTCTTTACCATCTGTGTCTCAGTGCTCACATTTTCTTCATCTGTTAGTCTCTATGATATTGGAGTATCAATACAAAACTAACAAGCGATTCGTTCAGTATACAGACACTCCCTGACTTGCGTTCATCCATTTTACGTTCTTTCGATTTTACATTTGGTTTTTTTGGGTTTTTTTTTTTTTTTTCCAAAAAAAAGTCAAATTTTGAATTTAGATGTGCCTAGGTAGTACACTGATGTCATGATGCTGCATTCATTGTTTACAAACTACAGACTGAGTGTGTGTGTATGTATATGTATATGTATATATATATATATATATATATATATATATATATATATATATATATATGTATATATGTATATATATATATATATATATATATATATGTATATATATGTATATATATATATATATATATATATATATATGTATATATGTATATATATAAAATCAGTTATATATTGCTAGCCTTGTGTTAAGACGTCATCTCTGTGTTTACACTGTTTTGTGGACTTTTGTAACCCTAAGCAAATCTGGTTGGTCAGAAGTGTAAGCCTACTAGCATGGGTACAAGTCTCATACACACAGATGAATTAACTATCTGCTCAGATTGGCACAATCTTTATATTTATTATCTTTTAGCAGAATCCTAAGAGTGTATACTTATTTTTATATGAATATTCATTAGGATTTGTACTTGTTCTTTGTATGCATCTCTTGAATCAAGTTTACATACATACTTACACAAAAGAAAGAACTCGCAGCTTTCCTGGGAGACTGCAACAGTGCAGGCTGTGTTCTAAATGAGTTCAATGGCACCCTTGTGCACTTGAAAGACCGAAAGTCCATAACCCACAGCAAGTACACTACTTTCGGTATTGAGCACCTCACATATTGTAGTTGATTGACTGTTTTAAGCTTCATGTAAAGTGCCTCTGTATAAATAAGTGACTTATTTGAAATTAATGTTGATATATTTGTTATTATTTTACAATGTTATGTTTATAATAATTGATTTATTGGTGTTTTTATGAGATACTGTAATGGTATTTATGGATGTATAGTACAGTATGAGCGTCATACATCATACGTCACTCTAACAACTTACATTGGTCCGGAACCTAATAAAAACGTTAAGTGGGGGGAGCATCTGTAATTGATGAATGCTGAATAGAAATAAAGAAATGAAAGTGATGATTAAAAAGGGCTCCAGAGGTCATCTGAGTTTACTGTTTATAAACGTGATTATTCGGTGTGGAGTGGAGAGGAAACGGTGACGTGGAGAACATGTGTAGAGTGGCATCATCAGCCTGTAACTTCCTGTTGTTGTTGTTATTGTTTGTTATTTTGAAGTGGAATGATGAATAATGGATTTGGCTGTGAAATGGAGAGTGTGTTGGGGTGATGAATAGAAAGTCAGTGTAAAATCCTCTTGTAAGAGTTTATAACTGTTTTTGGGAGATGAGTCACTATTATGAGTCATTAAACACACACACATACACACAGTGGTGAAAAAACACACCACCAACTCAGTGTGCGTAATAATAGTGAGAGATGTAAAGATTCTGTGAGTTTCTAGCATGGTTGAAATTTTATGCCTTTACCCCCACACCCCAGTTCGAACTCTCAGAGTCTGTCTCCACCAAGCAGCTCCAACGCCTACAGCTTGGTGAGCTCGGAACAGGACCACCCATCAACCAGTGGCTGCAGGTACATGAACTACTACATTAGAGAGATATGAGCAAGCAGGAGGACAGATGAAAAGATACAAAGAAACTAAATAGTGTGTGTGTGTGTGTGTGTGAGAGAGCAGTAGTGAGCAGTCAGCTAAGGCCAAAACACAGGCGGAGCTCTTTAAGACCCTGAAGAAGTTGAAGTTCCACCTGCCTGCTGAGAAACGATGTAAAGGACGTGCGAGCACGTTGCACACACTCTGTTACGCACTGCGCTGCGTCAAACAGGTCAAAGGTAGGTGTGTAAATATTTAAGTATTCTATATGTGTGTGTGTGTGTGTGATTCATTCATTAATTCTTCTGTCAATCTCTGCAGCGAATGAGGAATATTATCAGATGTTGATGATAAATGACAGCCAGCCACCAGGGTTGGATGTTTCCTCCTATACCATCGACGAACTTAACAGCATCACATCTGAATACACACTCAAAAACACCGTGAGCTCTCTCTCTCTCTCACACACGGTCATTATTACAGGGTCTGTGCACATGTCCTCAGTTGGAGAATTAATGTGAGTTCAGAAAAAAATTCCTATTTTACACGCCCATGGTATATGTGTGTGTGTGTGTGTGTGTGTGTGTATTTGAAGGATATCTTTGCCGTAGCCGTGTCCCTGATCACTGGGAGGATCGTGTACATATCAGAGCAGGCAGCGGTGATCCTGCACTGCAGTAAAGATGAGTTTAAGGACAGGAAGTTTGTGGAGTTTTTGACACCACAGGATGTGAGTGTGTTTTACAGCTTCACCACTCCATACAGACTGCCCTCATGGAGCATGTGTACTGGGGCAGGTTAGTGCACACACATGCACACTCTTAGTGTATACATGTCCCCTGCCCTCCCCGCATTAAAGTCTCACTTCCTCTGTCTGCTGTTTTCAGACTCGTCTGCTGCAGATTTTGTTCAGGAGAAGTCATTTTTCTGCAGGATCAGGTGAGATATTAGTTTCTCTGAGTTTAATTTAAATAGAATCATATGAATTACACTGAGGCATTCTCCCAACACTCAAGTTTAATGATCTGCCCTTCTGGGTATGATGTCACCAACACTGCCATGCCAACCATTTCACACTTGGAAGTGTAATTAGACATGCAGGAAACAGACAGAAAGTTTATACTTGTTGTTAACCCGGGCCTCAACCGATCCGGTATGTCATTCTTTCTTGTGATTCGCATAGTTTATTTGGCATTTGTTTTACGCCGGATGCCCTTCCTGACGCAACCCTCTGCATTTATCCGGGCTTGGGACCGGCGTGAGGGAGAGACACTGGTTTGTGCCCCCCCCCCCTCACGGCTGCATTTGAAAGTTTATACTTGTATACTATTGTAATTCCATGTGATCAATCAGATCAGTAACATTTAATAATGAAGTGAAGCATTCGGGGTTTTAATCTGAAGCATTTCTGGGTTTTTATTTCACGTGACTCAAGCTGAACCCCGTAATAATATCTAAGCATGGGTTGGGTTAGGGAACACTTTGCTGGATTAAAAAGAGAGGGTGCGGGTGGGTCTGTTTGTGTGTGCATGTACAGTGGTGGAAAGGAGAAGGAGGGGGATCTTCAGTATTACCCATTCAGGATGACGCCATACCTGATGAAGATTCAGGACACTGAACAGTCAGAGGAACATTTCTGCTGTCTCATATTGGCTGAGAGAGTACACTCAGGATATGAAGGTACACACACACGCACACACGAAGCCAGCATTAGGGTTTCAAGATATCAATATATGGAATTGATTATATGTGTAATCTAATGTAGTTTTGTGTGTGTGAGAGTAGCACCCAGAATCCCGCCAGATAAAAGGATATTCACTACGACACACACCCCCAACTGTGTGTTCCAGGATGTTGATGAAAGGTGTGTATCATACTCTGTATGACTGCATATACGAGATTGTGTGTGTGTGTTTCATGACGTGTGTGTGTGTGCGTGTGTGTGTTATAGGGCAGTGCCTCTATTGGGGTATCTTCCACAGGACCTAATTGGAACCCCCATTCTTCATCATCTTCATCCTGAGGACAGACCACTGATGCTCGCTGTGCATCGCAAGAGTGAGTGACACATACATACACACACACTCGAATATATCTGGGTCTACTCACTTAACTGTTAGTGAAATGTGTGACATTGCCCTTTTACATTTTCTGCAGATTTTTAAAAAAATGGGGGAAAGTGTTTTGTTTTTTTTTCTATGTATGAGGCCAGTATGCAGTAAATCCTGTTAGATGCAGGATTATACTCCCTGGAGAAGCAGCTTCATCAAATTATCAGTAGGACGACTCATGTATTCAGTATGTAACATGGATAGAATGAACAGTTCTGTTTACTAGTGTAATTAGTTACACTGAGCTGATTGGTGGAGCTTCACATGTTGAACTTTTCTTTATTATCAAACAGGGACAGGAAAAGTTACTTATATAATCCATACTGGTTTAAACCTGGTGCTTATTTTGCCATGCACATCTAAATTACGTGGTTTGTTGTGTGGCACCTGCGCTCTGATTCATGTGGTTATTGGACCTGTGGAGACCGGCCCAGCGGGACGTGAAAATAATTGTACAGTAATTAAATTTTTTATATATATATATATATATATATATGTGTGTGTGTGTGAACAGTAGGCCCTTGACTATTCACGGTTTTGCACCCAAGGTTTGAGTATTCGCTGACTACCGAGCAACCGGCATGTGATTCAAATTCAGCCAATGGCTGTCCTTTCTCCTGATTGGGTGAGCTGATGTCCTGCCCCTTTTTCCTCATTCGTGCACAAGTTGTCAATGAGCCTCTTTTTTGTGTGTTTTAATTACCAGTTAAGCTCTGTGATACCACTCAAACGCTATGCGTCTTCTCTGGCTAAGCGTTAGAAAACGCTGGATGTCTCTTCTGAAGAAATCAGACTCTCTCCTGAGAAACGACTGTTTTCTCTGAACTGTTGTATTGAAATCTTTTTCAATTATTATTCCAGTACAGTACCTAAGTTCATGTTTGCGCGTGAGATTTTATGTTCTGTAGCATGTTTAACAAACAATACCAAAAGGATAAACTTTATTACAGTACTCTTCATGTCCTTTTACATTGAACTTGGAGTGACGTCTCCAAGATGTCGCTGCCCAGAGGGTGATGTCGCAGAGTTCTCAGAGTCAAATTGTTTCTTTGTTCCTTTTAATTTGTTTTATTTGTTGTTTTGTTTGTTCATATTTTGCTCTATGCAGGCATGTGATTTTTCCGCGAATTCACGGAATTCAGATTTTTTTTCATTGGCCCAGTTTAAAAAAATAAAAAATAGATTTTTTTCACGCCGAATATGTCAAAATAACCTTTTCCACTTTTATTCCGTTCCGAGTTTTGCATAAAATGACCTCTCTTGAAACGTTACTGCTGATTGGCTGATGGCTTTCTAATAGCCAATCACTGATGTTGAAACATGTACGTAGACATTCGCGCCACTTCCGATCTGTTCAGCTATCGAAAGCATGTCAGTGATCCAGAGAAAAGATTCTGCTCGAATCAAAGAAATGGACAAAGTAGTGAAAACAAGTTTAGGTGGGAATGGATGGAAAAGGGAACTGTAGCATTCAATTGCCGGAACATTTGGTGTTCAAGCGAAGATTCCAGAACCCTACGGACTGAACCCTTTGTTTGCCGTTTGACCAGAAACTTCTGTGCAAAGAAAAGGCCCAGTGAAACGACCAGTTTCTTTCGCCGATCGAGTAGTTAATTTTGAGGTATGTTTGAGAGTTTTGTTGTCTAGTTTCCGATTATATTTTTCAAATTATTGTGAATGCATGCATGTTTTAGGCGTAGGACGTTCACGTGTTTACTCCGTGAACTGAATCAAATGAGCCGACTCTATGGTCACTCAATCATTTTTCTGCTGTTTAGAGTAAATAAAATTATTGCCGCAATAACTCACCAGTTTTTCGTAATTAACTTATGTAAATTATTCAGTGTTTGTAAACAGCAGTGGGAGTGTGTGCTCGTGTAATTAGCCCATTAATATTGGAAATGTAAAACTATGAATCTGAGACTCGACCGAAACGCCTCAGCATCCAGAACAAACTTTCGAAGCAGCCTCCAGAAGGACAGTTCAGGCTGCACAAAAGGAAGCAAGAAAGTGCCATGCTAAAGCACTAAAGACAAAGAAACATCAATTCAAAAAACTTATGTCATGTATAGCATGTCATGTGTATAGTTTGTTTCCAGATTGTGTTTAAAGACAATGACTGTTGATAATAGTGCTGTGAGGCAGGACATATCTATAAGAGTGACTATTTGATTTGTGACTGTGACACTTTGATTAGTGTTGGAATCCCACATGATAAACCCACAAGTTGAGGTATAGTATGCATATGGAGATTATAAATTAAACTTTCTAGAGCTCTTTCAGTGTCATGAAATGGCCTTTCCCCCTTTGAAATGCTTAAAACCTAGGAGCTTCGGGGAGGGCTTTGCCCCCTTGTCCCCCCCACCAGGGTTTCACCCTGGACCCGAATGCGCCCCCCCCCCCCCAGACTTCTGGCTGATTTTAAAATATTTTGGTGACAGCCAAATCACATGCCTGCATAATGTAATACAATGAAAAGACTGTCTTCATTGTGTGTGTGTCTGTCTGTCTGTGTGTAGTCCTGCAGTACATGGGGCAGCCATTTGATCATTCCTCCATACGTTTCTGTACGCGGAACGGCGAGTATGTTACCATAGATACCAGCTGGTCGAGTTTTGTCAATCCCTGGAGTCGTAAAGTGTCCTTCGTCATTGGACGACACAAAGTGCGAACGTGAGTGTGTCTCTCTCTCTCTCCCCCTCCCTCTCTTCCTGTGTGTGTGTGTGTGTGTGTGTGTGTGTGTGTGTGTGCGTACAGGTCTGTGTGTGTGTGTACAACATTTCAATCTCCATCATCCCTGAAAATATGTTGAATGCAGGCTTTGTAAAAGAGAGATGGCTCGGCACAGGAGCGCTTTAGTGATGCGGGAGTATCCTAAAAAAAAACATGTAGGAATTATTGATGAGGAAGCCGGCCCTATAAATACCGTATTCGACGTGATAAGCGCCCAGGGCACTTTATAAATTGGAGTGGGTGGGCGCTTATTAAAATGTTAATAGTGGAGTGGAAGGGTAAATGCTTATTACCATCAAGGTGGAAAACATGAATAATAACAGAACAATGAAAGAGTTTTACTGGTATTTGTGTTATTCATTTTGTGGTATCAACCAAATTACTTACAGGAAAGCTGAAAATAAACAGAAAACAGCATGATTAAAAAAAAGACCCCTTACTTTTCCCGCCCGGTGCTGTTCCTTTGATCATTTTCCTGGAAGTAAAATCAAGCCAATTAACACGAATGTCAACATGGCACGTTGAACCAATCAACACAAACATAAACAAAAGCACATGGTCTGGAACCTGTTTAAATATATGAAGTTAGTGAGCAGGAGAATCGGGTGAAAAATGCTCATCATCACTTTCTGATAGGTCCATATCTGGCTCATGGCTCCATTCATTCAGAGCATCCCATAGTTTTGCTGTAGCCGTTTCTAATGGTTCATTGGTTGTTGCTAACTGGGTTATCAAAGGCGGGCCATGTCTCTCACTGTCTATGGTGAGAGGCATGTAAAAGAACCATTGCTGACTTTCGTAAAGAGTAGGCTGCAAAGTCGTCAGCGTGTTTCTGTCCCTTGCTAAAAGGTTTGTGACAGGAAGGGCATCCGACGTAAAAACCTCTGCCAAATCAAACATGCAAATCGGATGATTCGCTGTGGCGACTCCTGAGTAAAAGGGAAAAAGCCGAAAGGAAGACAGACAGACATTGGTTGTTGGGCATTTACCAAGAGAACACAGCAAAATATTTTCCTGTTTTTTTAATGCACGGCGGAACGATCAAATGTGTTGTTACTGATGAACATTATAGACATTCCCCAGTGGCGGGGGGTCTTGAAATACGGTGTAAACTCATTTTTACAGGCAGTGAACGCCTCATTTTACCATTACAGAGACTTATTGAATAAAATTGGTAAGTTTGATCGCCCATTTTACTTCCAGTACACATGGGTTGTTATTACACGTAAAGATCAAAAACGTCTGGGGAGGCGTCGAACACGGTATATATTATTTATTTATTTATTTAGCTCTGGTGAGCTGTTCAGGATGCATCCTGCTCTCCCCCGGAGTTGGCTGAGATGGGCACCAGCCTCCCCGCCACCCTAATTAGGATTAAGCGGTTCAGAAAAATGAATGTATTTATTGACATTTACAGCATTTGGCAGATGCCCTTATCTAGAGCAACTTACAATTACAATTTTTTTATATATATACTTCTGAGTAATTGAGAGTTAAGGGCCTTGCTTAATTACCCAACATTGGTCCTAGTGGGGATTGAATCGCTGACCTTCAGATCAGTAACACATTGCATTAACCACTAAGCTACCACTGCCCAATATATATGGCTTGAAATCTGCGGTAGTTCGGTCACTTGGGGCAACTTAGTCTCTCATTTCGTGACTTATTTCTGTCTCCAGTCAGCCTGGTTGGCTAGTTGAAAATATTAAAAAAAAAAAAGTGGCTTGAGATTCGTAGGCAGTGTGAACGGTGCGCCCTTGATTTTTCATCATGTTCAGTCTTTCTGAGATTGGCCAGTACTTTTCACAGTTTCCTTATTTGTGATGATTCCCACTCCACGGGCATGAAGTTCATACCTGTTATTTGTTTACATCCTCAACTATCAATACATTTTTTGAAAGTTGTTAAGCTGAGACGACAGTCACCTGGAACAAAGTGGGCTTAGTCAGAGGAAGAGAAGAAGGCCGCTGACAAACAAAACAAGGTAGAAAAACAGAGCGCTTTACAAACATGCTTGGGGGCACGGTCGGCCCAGGCTCCGTTATGATGCAGCATCCCGTCTCCCGTTTTGCATGCCACGTTCTACTTTTAACAAGAGCCGCCAAGTCATCAGAGAGCCTGCGTTTGTGGACAGTAGTTTTTAGTATGAAGTTTTAGGTATGAAAGTGTTGTGGCACATGAAGGGATTGAAAATCACAGTCATGCTGCGGTTGCTGAAATCGGCTGCTCTTCTTTTTTTCCTTTCAGCTGTTCCCTTTCAGGGTTCGCCACAGCGAATCATCTGCCTCCATCTTCATGGAAGTCATATTGATGATTCGCATATTCGGTTTGGCATAGGTTTTTATGTCTGATTCGCTGAAACCAGTTGCTATCTGGACTGAAAAGAATTCAAACAGTGAACAAGATATCAATAGACAGACTCATGACCATGTTCAGAACCTGCTGTGGAGATGCCAACCATGCAGCACCTTTCCCAGATTCTGTATGGTATGAGATGAAAGATGGAGACATGGGGCAACCTATAGGAAGGACAATTATCTTTCTGATGCGGAATATTTTTAATTACCTGGTATAGTGATGCCCAGGATTATTATAGTACAGTGGAACCTTGGAATCCGAACGCTCTAGAGTTAGAACAAATCGGAATCCGAACAAAAAATCCGTGATTTTTTTCGTACCGGAAACCAAACAAAAATCAGAAGTCGAACTCGAGAAACGTGCGAGTAAAAATGAGACTGAGAGGGAGGAAAAGGGCGCGACTTCTGGAAGTTGTTGATACTATGTATTACCCTGCGCTAGGAATCTGAGGAAGTCCAGAAATTGTTGATACTATGGATCATCCTGAAAAAGCTGTCCTGGGGAAGTCCGGAAGTTGTTGATACAGTACTATGTACCGATCACCCTCATAAAGCTAAAGCTTTAAAGCAGCGCTGTGAACACCTTTAATGATGAGATCATGAGCCACTTCCGTAAGGTTTTGAAAAGAAGGCAGAAATAAGCCACGTTAGAAATGTTCTTCAAGAAATGAAAGGAATATCCTGAAGAAGAGTCATCCATGCAAAGCGTTAGCAAGACAAAAAACACCTTTGGCTCATTTACCTGAAGCTCTTAAGGAAGGGAATCTGCTTGCTGTCTCCCTTTCTGTTATTGAAGGCGATACGCTTCTTCTCTTCCTCACCCACATTTAAGTATGCCAACTTCTCACCACCACAAAGGTTAAAACTCTTATCTTTATTGTTCTTATGCTTTAACTGTACTGTGGTTTTTATTTTAGTGTGTTATGGTCTCTCACAAAAGAATTGACGGTGAAATACGCGTTGAAGAGAGGCGTGGCTGCCTCACGTGGGTGGAGTGCTAAACACACACACCTGAGTCCACTTAATCACGGACTATAAAGACTAGCAGCGCTCTTCCGGTGCTAGAAGATTGTCCCTCTTCCCCGTGATCTCTCTGGCTCTCAGCTCCATGCTCCACCAGTTCCCGCTTTAGTTTGATTTCTGTGTTTCTCCGCATCTCTAACAGTGACAATGAGTTCCCTGTGATTTAGCTCCTTCCCTGTGAACAATAAAACGCACCCGTTTTGATCTAGTGCCTTTCCTGTGAACAATAAAGGGCACCTGTTTTATGAGAGACCATAACACATTAAAATAAAAACCACAGTACAGTTAAAGAGTATCTCACAACACAGACCATAACATAATGCACTGTATTCAATATTTTTTCACTTAATTTGCAGACCTATGGTATGAGTTATGGTACTGTTAACTTCTGTTCAAAAGATGATGGAACGGATTAAGACCATTTACATTATACAGTGACACCTCAATTTACGAAATTAATCCGTTCCGGAAGTGGTTTCGTAACCTGAATTTTTCGTAAGTTGAACCGCATTTTACATGTAAAATGTGATTTGTTCCATGGCCCCCAATAAACCCCAATAAATAAACCCTTTAAAAATTATAAAAACATACCTTTTAAGACCTTATTCTGCTTCAATATCGTACCGATGGTAAACAGGTTTGGCCATATTCCTTTGCGATATCACTTAACCGCATGCCACGAGCCCTTTTCTTCTTTTGACTCGCACCAGGAATGTGTGCATGTGCGTGTGTCTGTGCGTGTGTCTGTGAACGAGCGTGCGTGTGTTGACCATGTCTTCTTAGCAGAGTTACAATCTTACACATGTTTATGCAAGATTAAAAGCCTGAGCCAAAAAATAAAGTTGCAATGAGTACACTAGAAAAACTCATGAAACAAGCTGCTGCACAAGGGAGCTGCGTCATTCCCCCCCCCCTCCCTCCCCCCAGCCAATTGGAGGCCAGTGGGGTGGGATGTTGGGAGATAGCCAATGGGAGGGAGCTGCGTCATCCCTCCTAGCCAATGGGAGGCCAGCGGGGCAGGATGTTGGAAGATAGTCAATGGGAGAGCAACTCGCGCATTGTTTGAATGGCGCGTTTCGTAAGGAGAACTTGTTTCGTATACAGAGACAAAAAATTTTGGAAAATGTTTTTTTGTAACCTGGATTTTTCGTTTGCTGGGAATATTGTAAGGTGAGGTACCACTGTAATGGGAAAACGGATTCGGAATCCGAAGAAACCGGAATCCGGACAGCAGTCTGGAACGGATTAAGTTCGTGTACTGAGGCTCCACTGTATTTTTGTATTGAAGTGTATGTTTTCTAATCGGTTCCTGGTCCACTATGAAGGTCCAAAGTTTAGTAAGTATATTAAAGCTTGAATATAAGAAGCATGTTGACTTCATTGGGGCTCTCCGTTATATCTGTTTTTCATAAACATCTGCCAAATTTTGCGATATATTATTTGAGATTATTATGGTGCTCTGTGATGTTCTCATGTATTGAGCTGCAGTATGAAAATATTCTTGAAATAATACATAGTAGTCACAGTGCCATTCTGACATTATCATCACATCAGGTATAAAAGACCCATTGTTTCATGTGTGTTCTACAGCGACCCCGTGAACGAGGATGTGTTTTCAGCTCCTGCGCTCATTGACGGGAAAATCATAGACTTGGACATCCAGGAAATCTCAGAACAAATCCATAAAATTCTGCTCCAGGTACACACACACACACACTCTCTCTCACACACACACACACACACACACACTCGCTCACTCTCACACACTCTGTCACACACACGCACACGCACTCTCTCTCACACACACACACACACTCTCTCTCTGACACACACTCTCGCACCCTCTTCTTTTTTTTTTTTTTTTCCTCACACTCTCACGCGCACACACTCACACACTCTTTGTCACACACACACACATGCTCTCTCTCTCTCTCTCTCACTGTCTTACCTACACTTTCTCACACACACACACTCACACACACTCTCTCACATGTACACACGCACTCACACAGTCTCTTTTTCTCGCTCTCACGCACACACACACACTTACATGCACTCTCACACACACACACACACAACCATACACATTTCTTACAGGTTCAAACAGATAAACACAGAGATTTCTGTGTAAGAACAATATTTATTTTATACTGGTAATTTTGTTATTTTGGACTAAAAAATAAATTGTTGAATAATGATTTTTCCCATTCATTTGTATCACTCAAAACATGAATCTAATTAAATTCAGGTTTGACAAAATTTTAAAAATTATTTCTTGTACGTGATGGACAGGCTGACAGACAAGGTTAGACAAGATTCCCCATGGACTATGATGTTTGCAGATGACATTGTGATCTACAATGAGAGCAGAGAACAAGTACAGGAAAATCTAGAGAGGTGGAGGTATGCCCTGGAAAGGAGAGGAATGAAGGTTTGCCTCAGTAAGACAGAATACATGTGTATGAATGACAAGGACCCAAGAGGAACTGTGAGGTTACAGGGAGCAGAGATATGGAAGGTGGAGGATTTTAAGTACTTAGGCTCAACAATCCAGAGCAGTGGAGAGTGTGGAAAAGAGGTGAAGAAGCGTGTGCAGGCAGGTTGGAATGGTTGGAGAAAAGTGTCCGGTGTGATGTGTGATAGGAGAGTATTGGCAAGAATGAAAGGAAAAGTGTACAAGATGGTGTTGAGGCCAGCGATGTTGTATGGTTTAGAAACAGTGGCCCTGAGGAAAAGACAGGAGGCAGAGCTGGAGGTAGCAGAGATGAAAACATTGAGGTTCTCTTTGGGAGTAACGAGGATGGATAGGAACAGGAATGAGCACATCAGAGGGACAGCACATGTTAGAGGTTTTGGAGACAAAGTCAGAGAGGCTAGATTGAGATGGTTTGGACATGTACAGAGGACGGATAGTGAATATATTGGTAGTAGGATGCTGAGGTTGGAACTACCAGGCAGAAGGCCTAGAGGAAGACCAAAGAAACAATTCATGGACGTGGTGAAGGAGGACATGAAGGCAGTTGGTGTAAGAGAAGAAGATGCAAAGGATAGGGTGAGATGGAGGCAGACGATTTGCTGTGGCGACCCCTGAAGGGAACAGCCGAAAGGAAAATAAGTTTCTTTTATATATATATATATATATATATATATATACAGTGATACCTCTGCTCACGAACATAATTGGTTCCCAGAAAGTGTGTGTGAGGCGAAAAGTTCGTCTTCCGAACATTTATTTCCCATAGGAAACCATTAAAATGAGAATAATCCGTTCCCAGGTCCCCATAAAACATAATTTTCTACTAAATAAGCCTTAAAACTACACAAAAATATACCTTATTTTATGTATAATAAATGTCTATTGTATTGTAATTAAAGAAATAAACTGTACTGTATAATAAAGTGGTTTTATTTACCTTTGTGATGGTAGTTGATGGCTTGATGGAATGGAGTGGGAGGAGGAGGGAGGGAGGGACTTACTGTTTGGAAGGAGTGTTTGGAAACGCCTACTGTTTGGAAACACCCTTAGCCACACGCACCCTTAATAGCTTCCTTGTTCTTAAGGATGGTGGTAGACTTAGCGTACTGGTACTGGGACGCTGAGTCACACAAACGCACACCTCGTTCGTGTTTTTCAATGATCTCCGCCTGTGGTGGGTCTTTTCGGTCCCATAATAGCAAAAGTACACTCAATATGGTCCAAAATGTCTATCAAACACAAACCACTTCCGCATTCAAAGAAAGGGGTGTGACGAACTGTGACGCCGTGAGCGTCGTCAGCTTCGTGGCCGCCACCGTGGCGCTGTTCGACCGCGTGGTTTGGTTCGTCCGCCGAAAACTAGTTCGTCAGCAGAGACTATATGCTCGCAAATTTAATGTTCTTGAGGCGAAAAGTTCGTGAGCTTAAGCGTTCGTCAGCAGAGGTTTTACTGTATATATATATATATATATATATATATAGTCGGCCCCCCTACCGTTCCAGCGGCTTTTTCGTAACGTCGGGATTTTGTAAGTAGGGGTCGCATTTTACATGTTAAACGCCTGATTCGTTCCAAGGCTCCAGTCTTTGGAATGGATAAACCCTTTAAAAATGATAAACGTACACCAATTTTGTATGAAATTAAGTGTTAAAAGTAAAATAAAATTATTTATTAAACCATTTAAACATTTTATTAACATATTAAACCATTTTATTAACATATTTATTAATTAAACCATTATTAAACATTTTTTATTAACACACACATACACACTCTCTCTCTTTCTCTGTCTCTCTCTGACAGATGCATTACAATGTATACAATACACATGTTTTATTCTAGCGTTGCGGGCCCCGCCCACAAGATGTGGAATTCAAAGTGCACTCCCTGCTTGACATAACTTGATTCCTTGAGGGATTGGAATTCCAGATGAGCTCAAATGCTCCCACATTTATTAAACATTTACTGAAATAAACAACTTAAAAAACTAAACTAAAGAGTTAAGCTTCTCTCTCTCTCACACACACACACACACACACACACGTGCATCTCGCACACACATACACACTCTGTCTATCATACACACACACACACACACACACACACACACACACACACACACACATATAGACAGGATGTTTTATTTAAAGCGGAATTACAGTACCTGTGAAAGATCAGAGGTCCTCACTGTATTTCCGCTTTAAGGTCTCCTTCTGGTTCTGCGTCATCCCTCCAAGCCAATGCAAGGCCAGCGGGGCGGGATGTTGAGAGACAGCCAATGAGAGAGAAACTCGCGCATCGTGTGAAATTTTGATTGGCGCGTTTGAATTTCTTTTCGTAAGAGGGGGTTGTTTTCATTTCCCAGGGATGTAAACTTAGGAAAATGTTCTTCGTAACCCGGGGATTTCGTACCCAGGGGGCTTCGTAAGTAGGGGGCCGACTATATATATATATATATATATATTATATTATATTATATTTATTTAATATATTTATTGTGGCAGTTGTGGTCTAGTGGATAGGGCGCAGGATCGCTGATCCTTAGGTTGGGGGTTTGAGTCACCACAAGGTTGTCACTGCTCCCCCCCAGTGCAGCTAACTGGGATATCAAAGGTGCGCCATGTGTCTCACTGTCTATGGTGAGAAGTTCATGTAAAAGAAACATTGCTGACTTTTGTAAAGAGGAGCTGCAAAGCCGTCAGAGTGTTTCTGTCCTTTGCTAAATGGTTGTGACAGGAAGGGCATCGACCTAAAACCCCATGCCAAATCAAATGTGCGAATCAGATGATTCGCTGTGGCGATCCTCGAGAACGGGGAAAAAGCCGAAAAGAAAAGAAGAAAGAAGATTTCAATATTTTATATATTCATCCGTCAATTGTACTTTGTTGATTACATAAAACAAAAACATATTATATTTGGCATCAAATGCTCGCTTTCATTTCCAATAATAAAAACTCTTTCTCATCTTCTGATTCCCACACCTTCCTCTGGTGGGGGCTGGTGTGCAACACTCTGGTTAAGGGCTGCCCTGGTTTTGTGGCCTCTCACGTGTCTCGTGTGTCCATCAATAGAAGCTGTTTTATGTCAAACGTTCCACCATGGGTTACTGGTGCCCCATCGGGCAGTGCGATTTCACTTTGTAGACTTTATCGTGTACTTTTACCTGCCACATGTTTTCTTTTCCCATTCAAGTCTGTATTTTTGTAATCAAAGAAAAATTTTTTTCCTGAGGAGTAGTAGCGTTACTGCTCGAAGGTGAGCCGTCTGCATTGTCCGAGCCCCGAGCATCCGCATCATTCGTGTTGCTTTGTTGTTGTCTCTTCTTCCTCGGTATCCTCCTCACCAGCAGCAGTACCCGACTGGTGAGATGAGCCGAGTTCAGTATCATCATACTCGCATGTGTGATTGTGCTGTCACTCATTGTTCGCAGAGCAGGAGAGGTTTGGGAAAAAGCTGACTGTAAATTTTCATTTAAAGCGTCCTGTCATTCATTACAGCCACCGATATCCTACAGACTACAGTATTTTTGATTCTTACGGTAATACGGGACAAACTACGTCCCTTTTCAACTCAGTACAGAACATGTACTTTTGTTTTATCACCCAAAAAACCTCACACCTGTGTGTGTGTGTGTGTGTGTGTGTGCGTGTGTGTGCGTGCGTGCGTGTGTGTGTGCAGCCTGTACACTGTATGGGTTCTAGCGGTTATGGCAGCAATGGTTCCCATGACCCACTGACCACATCCAGTGAAAGTAATAGCAATGGCAATGTTTCTGTGGACAACAGCAACACTCTCAGCCATGAGGAGAACAAGAAAAACAAACCGGTGAGACTGAAACACACACACGTCTGGTTCCACTCAAGGGTTCTTCTTCATGTTGTCTCAGAGTCTTGCTTGTTAGAGATATACAGAACTTATACACTTAACAATTATTTAAAACTCGTAAGAAAGTCTATTTATTCTGTAAAGCTGCCTCATGAAAATGTAGATTGTGAAAAGTGTTATAGAGAAGAATAGAATTCAACTAAACGGCTCCCACTTGGCAGATTAGCAAGGTGCACAACTTATTAAGTCAGAGATTGCAAGTTCAAAGCCGGGTTAATGCCACAGCCATCCGTGGCCTGGAGTTCATGTGACCTGAGTGGTCGAGCTCTCACGGGAGTGAGGAACAGCCTACGCTAACCAATCACGGGCGTCTGAGCTCATCCGTACGAGGGGGTGGATAGCGCTTTCCCTCCGAGTTTGTTAGACCACCCCCAAATACACGTGGTTAGCATCGCATGTCGTGGAGGGTGCATGTGCATGCTGTCACCCCTCTCTGGTGGTCGAGTGATAGGGAAGGTAATACCTGAGGGTGGAATTAAATAAGACAAAATTTGGGAGAAAATGGAGGGAAAAATTTCAACAGAACATATTCTGACACCAAAGGATGTTCCATTTTACAATAAATTGCTGTTTCCTCTGTTAGCTGAACAGTGAAGGCAGTGCCAAAAAAAAAAAAAAAAAAAGCAGAGAACACACACCCAGCAGTCATTACATGAGAATGAGTATACCAGCCCTGCAAGTGGCACCGTTTTAAATATTATAATCATTTTCATGACTATAGGAGGAAATTTCAATGCCATCCATGTATTAACAAGTGACCTGGTGAGTAATGTGTGTGTGTGTGTGTGTGTGTGTGTGTGTGTGTCAGAGGTCATTCCAGGAGATCTGTAAGTGTGTTCAGATGCAGAAGACACAGGATCAGCAGGCCTCTGCTTCTAAAGCAGACCAGAGGAAAAACACAGAGAGCAAAAAGCAGAAAGACGCCACCCCAGTGGTGCGAGGTGGTACTGCAACGATAGAGGAGCTCAGGGACCAAACATTATACTCTTACCAGCAAATCAGCTGTCTGGATAGTGTGATCAGGTAGGTGTGTGTGTGTGTGTGTGTTCTTTTCCTTTCTGCTGTTCCCTTCAGGGGTTGTCACAGCAAATCATCTGCCTCCATCTCACCCTATCCTCTGCATCTTCTCTTACACCAACTACCTTTATGTCCTCTTATGTCACCACATCCATAAATGTCCTCTTTGGTCTTCCTCTAGGCCTCGTGCCTGGTATTTCCAACCTCAGCATCCTACTACCAATATATTCACTATCCCTCCTTTGTACATGTCTAAACCATCTCAATGTAGCCTCTCTAACTTTGTCTCCAAAACATCTCACATGTATGTGTGTGTTCTGTTCATACCCACAAAATTAACACACCACCAACAGATATTTGGAAAGCTGCAGCACTTCCGTCACCCCAAAGAGGAAGTACCAGTTCTCTTCCAACACAACTTCCTCCAATTCAGACGAGGAAAAGAGGGGGTGTGAGAGGCCAGTGTCCAGCCCACAAGGTGACCCAGTACTCTTATGATTCTTTGAATATTCAATCACAAAAATTAAATATTCTTCATCATACAGCTGTCTGTTTCAAAACAGACTCCCACTAGTGATGGGGCAAACGTTATTGAACTTTGATCTCTTTTACTTCTGTATTTGTTATTTAACTGTAAAGAAGCCTAGATATAATTTATTTATATAATAAAATATTTATGGTATTTTTATTCTGTCAGATTCCCTGAAGACCAATAGTAAGGCTTCCTCTGATGTTGTGGGTGGTGCTCTGGCCCCTTTGGCCCTTCCCACTAAAGCAGACAGTGTTGTATCCATCACATCTCAATGTTCTTACAGCAGCACTATAGTACATGTGGGGGACAAGAAACTGCATCCAGAGTCAGGTATACACACACACACACACACACACACACACACACACACACACACACACACACACACACACACACCATGCTAATAAAGATTACTGGCACCCTAATGTAATATATAATTGTGACATTAACACAATGTTAAACCATGATTATTTTTGTTTGCAGAGATCAATGAAGATGCTGCTGAAAGCCCCACCCCTCTTGCACCATTAAACGTGATGGCTCCACCCACAGCCGACCAAGGACCTTATAGGAAACTAGGCTTGACCAAACAGGTACTGGCAGCTCACACGCAGAAGGAGGAACAGGTGTTCTTGAGCCGCTGCAGAGATCTGGGTCTTACATCGCTGCAGAAAACATGTACTGACAGCTCCAACAGAGACAGGGGACACACTAACGGCGGTGAGGACACAACAACGCCCAATACTACACAGTCTTGATTAAGAAAAACTTTATAATTTTGTACTGTGATATTTAGTAATAAAATATATAAACATTATACAGCATACTTTCTCTCTCTCTCTCTCTCTCTCTCTCTCTCTATATATATATATATATATATATATATATATATATATATATATATATATATACACACACACACACACATACACACTCTGTATCTGTGTAGAAATATGTATGTATCTTTTCCTTTCAGCTTTTCCCTTCAGGGGTCGCCACAGCGAATCATCTGCCTCCATCTCACCCTATCCTTTGCATCTTCTTCTCTTACACCAACTACCTTCATGTCCTCCTTTACAGTACACAGTATTGTATATGTATATTATTGTACATATGTATGAAAGAACATCAAGTGTAATACAGTAAAATGGTTTGATAATTTGGATAAACATACAGCACTGTGTACTGTACTGAATTTGTACATTTAGTGGTTAAAAATGTTTATCAGACACCCAGTAGAAGGAAGCATTACATTATATTTAACTCTACTGTACTCTAAATAATCAACATAAAAAACATGATCATCAAGTGATCATCTTCTTTTCCTTTCGGCTTTTTACTTTTTTCAGGGGTCACCACAGCGATGAAGTGTAATAAAATGGTTTGATAATTTGGATAATCATACAGTTACAGCACTGTGTATTTTCACTTTAGTGGATAAAAATGCTTCTCAGACGCCCACTAGAGGGAACCCTTGCACTGTTTATTGGACTGTTGAGGACATGAAAAACATGAAGTGGACAGTAATTAATAAACTGGATGCCAAAAGGAGAAACTTGACTACTGTAAACATACTGTACTGTACTACAGAACATAAAATCTCACACATAAACATCCTAAACATTAATTTATGTACAGTACTGTACTGGAATAATAACTTAAAACATTTAATACTGTACAGTACTATAGAACTTTATAACAGTTCAGATTAATCATCTTCAAGCGGTTCAAAAGATACTGTTGTTTCTTCAGGAGAAAGCGTTATTACTTCAGAAGAGACAGGAGGTGGTGTATTTTCTTCGAGTGTGGGTTGTGTAGAAGTTTTCTTGGCCTTTGTTAGGAACATGCTTATTGGCAGCTGGCTTTGTTGTTTTTTCATGGTGGTGAGAAGGGTTTGCAGACATATGATTAAGTCCAGGTTTCATCATCCAGCCAGCAGCATTACCACATAACAAGTGTTACTCTGTCCTTTTGCACTTTGAAACCCAGGGCTCTCATTTCGTCCTTCATGAGGAATGATCTGGAAGGCATCTTTTTCTTAAACAACCCTGTCTCATCCATGTTAATTACCTGATGGATTGAAACATACAGTATTTTATTCATTCAAGAAAAGGATAAGGCACAAGTTATCCAACTTAAGTTAAAGTTGAATATAGTACCAAATAAATAATAATAATAATAAAAAAAAAAGTTGAAAATCTGCTCTGGCTTGTATCGATTTTCCATAACAATTTGCTGAAATGCATCAGGGTACAGTACTTGTCTGCAGCGTGTGGATCTGCAGCTGCGCTTTCTAAGTGTGATTTTTTTTTTTTTTTTTCCAATTCGAATCTGGTAACGTTTTAGAAAACCATCAAACCGACCCTTGCTGGCTTGAAAAGTCTCTGCAGCTGATGCTGTTGATGGTCCTGGTTGTGGTTCACCTTCGCTGCCTCCGCTGAATTGAGAATATAAACTCGGTGGCTTCTTACAAATCATCTTTGTGTCCAAAGGGATATTTTCCCTCTGTAAGTCTTGTATCCAGAATCCCGAGGCGGATTCCATCCGGACGATTCCCTCATTTCTTGCCACATTCACCTTCTTAGCACTTCCACAACCGCTCGATGCTACACGAGCTCTGATCACTAGCCTCTCTTATTTCTTTATATAGCGGACTGTACTCTCATTTACTTTATAATGGCGCCCTACTGCAGCATAACTTTTCCCTTCCCGAAGCATATCAAGTAATTCAACTTTATCATGCAGCGTCATTACTTTTTTAATGTGCTTCGGTGTCTTACCAGAAGCCAGAGAAGTTGTGCAGCGTTTTGGTGGCATGACTGAGCTTAACTGTGCTTACTGTAATTAAAAACAGAAAAAAAAAACCCAACAACACATGCAAGTGTGCGAGTAAAAAGGGGCGGGACATCAGCTCAACCAATCAACAGAAAGGAGGACAGCCATTGGCTGAATTTGAATCGCGTGCCGGTTGCTGGGCAGACCGTGTGTACTCAAACCGTGAGTGCAAACCCGCGAATAGTCAAGGGCCTATTGTACATGTGTGTGTGTGTGTGTATATATGAATGAAAACCCGAATCCACAAATTGCAGATATTTATTATCTTTTAGC
>CM045743.1:46505142-46542642 GCA_024760905.1 Plotosus lineatus | reverse complement strand
AGAAAATCCTGAAAATCGTGCGAACTTTAACGAAAGAAATGGATATGGATGTTAAGAATAAGTTTAAGTGGGAGTGTCTAGAGAAGACTGTGAAATTTGTGGTGAAAATCGGCAAACGGACTTCGAACGTATCGGAACCTTTGGCGAGTTTCATTAAGAAATCTGACGTCGCTGGCAAGGCCTCATGTGTTTATTGCAACAACCTGATCAATTATGGATCTCGTGGATGTATTACACTTATGGCCGTCAGACAAGCGCACTCAGAGGTAATTACTAAATGTTTATTTTGTTTAGATTATGTGAGATCCCATTGAAATGCAGTTTCATAAAAGTAATCTGTATTGGTAAAATCATTATGTGATAAACTTACTTGCGTTGTTGATAACAGTTTAATATGTATGGGAATTTTATTTTCGTTTTATTTATTGTTTTTTTTGTTTGTTTGTTTGTTTGTTTGTTTTTAATTTGCAGCCAGATGTATGTAATTCGTGTTCAATTTGAAAATACTCAATACATTGGTGATGGTTGGATATAAATTAATAGACTGTCGTTGTTATGAGTAGTATCTCAACATTAATTAGTAATTAGCAGGCTGGGATAGTTAGTTGAAAATGTTGCATAAATTTATAAAGTGGATTATTGGAAATATCTGTCTTTTTTTTCATCTTTCATTTATACAACACAAAACATAGAGCCATGGTTGACCTATTTCTCAATTCTATGTATATAAATACATATATGTGTACAAATAAAATTATATTCCAATTAGTCTATGCATTAGATAATATGTTGCCCAACTGTAGATAGCAAACAGGCTCCGCCCCCAGATGCCTAAAGTTCAGCTGAAAATATATTTTCCTGTTGTCATCCCTGTATCTTGAACAGGAATCAAATAAACACAAATTAAAAGTATTTTATAATAGTTCATGTTTCTACTCACTCAGTGTGAAACTGGCATCTGTTTGGATGAATATCAAGCTGATACCCTGGCAGAAATTAAAGAAGGACACAAAGCAGTTCCTCAACAGCTCTCAGTCTCTCTCTGTTTTTGTTTGTATGGCAGTCAGGCTTGAAAAGCTCACCTCACACAGATATGTCAATGAGCGCAATCTCAAATGAGCGCAATCTCAAAAAAAGCTTTGTTTGCCAGAATGTGGAATTCTTTGGCAGTCCCCAACCAAAAACTGTCCAAAGGTAGAATAGCAAAGCTTGGCATTAAACCAGAATTCTGTTTCAGTTCAGTCAGTTCCTCCTGCTCTCATAAAGTCATTTCCTTTCCACCAGCTGATGCAGAGCTATATGGGTCCCTAATCCAGTCCAGGCATTCAGTAGAGGCTGAAGAAAAATATAGTGACATCTCTTCAAGAGTTTTTAAATGTTTAAATATTACCTCACACAATGCAGGCAATCTTGCCTTTGCTTGGTGAGTGTGAACATTTCAAGGTTGCCACTTTCCAGATGTTGTTGCCAGAGTTGTACCTTTTGAACAAAATCCGTTTATTTTTGTATTTGTGTGTTCAGTTCATTCAGATTATGAAATAGAATTAGAATCCTTCCTGTTCAAAAACTTCTCCATCACTGTCACTGTATAGTCTCGTAAGCCACAATGCTGCATCCATGCATCACTAACTCTCTTGTCTCAAAGTACAAAGCAATTAGCTACATGCTGCCACCTACTGGACAGAACAGACACTCGACAACACATTATTTGCCGATAATTATTAATTTGCTTTCAATTTTTTTTTTTTGACCAATTAGGTGGCATTTGATAATTTCCTATGGCACACCAGAGAATATCTTAATGGCACACTCGTTGAAAAACACTGCTTTAGAGAACAGAAGATCCATATTGATGCCTAGTACAAGATTTGTATAACAGGATGATGTATGCAGTTGATTATAAAACATATTATTTGTGCAATTTTATATATTGAAGGTTTATCGGCTTGTTTAAAAGTTTCACATCCATTGTTTCTGTTTTTGCTTCCTGCCTCTCAGCACCATCAACATCTTTTCCAGCCAAACCCGACACGTCCGGGGCAGATCCAACCACTAAAAAGAGCAACCGAAGCAAAAAGTCAAAGAAGCCTCGGATAAGAAAACCTGAATCCTCAGATAGCGCCATCTCACGGCACAGGCTCCGCCCACCTCTTCAGGGACTTAATCAAACGTCTTGGTCTCTATCAGAGGCATCTCAGTCTGCATTCTCAGTACCCTACTCTTCCATGGTCCCTGGTTACAATTTCTACCCTGGTACATTGCCCTCTGGTGGGGACTGTAGTTTAGATGCTTTGAACACTCCAGCTCCACCCACTGCTCCCCAGTTCCCAGCCCCAATGGTCACACCAGTGGTGGCGTTTGTTTTACTCAGTTATATGTTCCCTCAGCTCGGCATGCCGGCACGCCCACCCCTCTATCCAGAGCAGCAGCTGGGTGTCACTATGCAGCAGCCGAATTACAACCCCCAGAATCCCTCGCAACCACTGCAAGCACAATCAGACTACACTACCCAGCAGCCTTTGCAGCCTCAACAAGCCTATACCCTACAGCAGCCTTTTACACCTCAGCATGTCTACATTACCCAGAATCCTTTTCAGCAACAAGCAGCTTTCAACCCTCCTCAACCACTGCAAATGCAGTTCACTCTGCAGACATCACGCCCATATAAAGGGACTTCTGACCCCAGGCTTCCTGTTAGCGAATCAGCCGGGGTTCCGTCTTCACCTCCAGCGTCTCGCTCGCCACCGCTGTTCGGCTCTCACTGCAGCTCTCCATTACAGCTAGACCTGCTACATCTGGAGGACAAAGCAGATTCGCACAGCACGGCGCCACCATCGGGATCGCGTGGGAATTGCATCTTGGTGCAGGAGAAGAGTGACTGTGCTGCCAACATACTGCAGGTCAGAGAGGTGTGAGCATGATGTAACAAACAAGCAATAGAGAGAGGTTTTACATAAATGCTCTCATGTAAAATACATGTTAGAGAGAGAGAGCAGGGATGAGTTTTCTGCTTTTTGGCGGAATTCCACTTTTTTCAGTCAAAATGGACCTTTTTTATATTGTTGGAAATCCGTTGAGAAAATTTAGGGGGGTCGGGTCTGGTATTATTTCTGGGCGGTTGGACTGACTTGCCAGTTGACTCAGGACTCTCGTAATGTTTATAATTCACAGATCATCCATTTTGAATATCGTAAGATAAGAAAGTAAGACGTTACTTTGCCGTTAGTTTGCATTTGGTGTATAACCAATGTCTCATGTGTTGTGATTGGCCCCTGTATCGACATTTGCTGAATGACAACTAATCCGTATTCACTTTCTTAAGCCACCTTCCCATGCTATCTGATTGGTTCTTTGCACATGTGAAAATATACAGAGAAAAAAGTCACTGCAGCAATACTCGTGTGTGTGTGTGTGTGTGTGTAGTTATGTATCAATCAAAATGCCGAATGTTATCGAGACTCGTGACGAAGCTAAAGTGCGTGCGATAGATGCGGATCTGAAAAACAAGTTTTGATGGGACTAGTCGGATAGAAAGGTGATGTCACCAGCGGGAAGCAGTAAGTACGAATCATTATCTGTACTTGTGTCTGATTTTGTGAAAAAGCTCGATGTCGCTAGCAAGTCTCTTTGGGACTTCACTTGTACAGGTATGAGGTCAGAATCTACAGCTATCAAATTTGCATATTTGATGTAAATCCTGGTGATAAAGCATTATCCACTACAGCAGTGAATGGGTTTTGGATTAGTTTGGATTCAAAGCAGCAAATTTGAAATATCATGTTGCTGCTCACCTGAAATGTATATGCAAAATTTATCACAAAAGGCCAATGTCACTGTGTCCTTTACATAGGTGTGGTCGATCTTTTATCAAATGAAAGTTTAAGTAATGTATGCACTTGAAAGAGAGTTCTACTGTTGTATAAGTGTCGATTTTGTAAGTAAACTGGGGATGGTATTTCAACAAAATTTGTAAAATTTTGATAAAATTAATAGTTTTTAGGGTATAAAAAACAAAAAAATTCTCAAATCCATGAGCTCCCAGAGGCTTCACTTTGTGGACCCCGACCGGGGCTTCGGCCTTGGGCCCCTAGACCATAGGCTATTTTTTCAGAGAGAGAGAGAGAGAGAGATCGAGAGATCAGTATTTTGCCTGTGTGAGGGTAATTATTGTTATTCTGCATTGTTGTTATAGCCGTGTTGCGTTGAGGACCGGGTAACGAGTGACGCCATGTCCTTGTCCAGTGAGCTGATGGAGCTGCTGATGCAGGAGGACTCAGGATCCGCCACCTCCGCATCCACAGGCTCCGCCTCCAATGGCTGCAACACCTCCAACAGTGGCACAGGTGTGCACACTGGAACTTTTAATAAACGGTTTACATGAATCCTGTTATAATCAATAACCACAATCCCCCCTGCTGTCACCATTACAGGGAGCAGCAAATATTTTGGGAGTGTGGACTCTTCTGAGCACGAGCACAAGGAGAAACGGAAAGAAGATGGACAAAACTTCAAATATGTTCTGCAGGATCCTCTCTGGCTGCTGATGTCCAACACCGACGAGAAGATCCTGATGACGTATCAGGTCCCGTCACGGTGAGTGACATCTCTCTCAGCCAGTAGCAATGGCTGTTTCTGTGAAGCACATAAAGCACATTGTGTGTGTGTGTGTGTGTGTGTGTGTGTGTGTGTGTGTGTGTAGGGATCTGGAGAAGGTATTAAGGGAGGATCGGGAGCGTTTGCGGCTGCTGCAGAGGAATCAGCCACGGTTCACCTCAGAGCAGAGACGTGAGCTCATAGAGCAGCACCCATGGATGAGACGTGGGGGTTTACCTAAATCCATCAACGTCAAGGTATGTGTGTGTGTGTGTGTGTGTGTGTGTGTGTGTGTGTGTGTGTGTAATATAATTGTATGACTATAGATAATACAGTAAATGCTTCTCTCTCAATGTTGTTGTCAGTGTGGGCTGTTTCTGTCAGGCTTAATCAAGAAGGTGTGACCTCTTTACCTGTCAGTCTCAGTAGAGGAGGTGTGTTCACCCCTTTGTGCATAATAAACAGACGGGTAATGTGTGTGTATGTGTGTGTAGGAGTGTCTGTACTGTGAGAATGATGCTGGTGCTCTGTTAGAAGATGGTCTGCCTGATATGGACCTCGGCATTCTGGGAGGAGAAGTGGTACCAGAGGACGGCGTATCTCGCACAAGGGAAGAGGAGGAGCATCTGGTCCTAGACTGTGTTTCCTAGCAATAAAAAAACAATGTTGCTTGCTTTCAGACAATGGTATCTTCCAGCGTCTCACACACGCATACACACACACACAGTCACTCACATGCACACACCACTCACATGCATGCACTCACACACACACACACACACACACACACACACACTCACCACTCAAACCATACACACACTCACCACTCACACCATACACACACTCACTCACTCCACTCACATGCACTTGCACCAGTGCTTCTCAATTATTTTCTGTGGTGCCCCCCAAGAAATAAACAATTCATGCCCCCCACTGTCTCGCGAGCAACTATAAATATTATTATTTTTCTATAAAATTATTAGTACACCTACGTAACATTGTACAGGGTATTCATTAAGTTTTAAAATAGAAGGAAGATATTGAGAAGTAGGGGGTGGAAGTTGTTTGAGGCAAGCATGGGGAGGGTGCGGGAGGGGTGTCCCCTTCCGCATGGGGCCCTGAGGGAGGGGCCACCCTCGAAAAATTTTTAAAATTCATGTGCTCTGTGGTGCATTCTGGGCCCATATTTATGAGAAAAATCAGATAAGCTAGAAGCAAAAAAACTAAGTTTATATTATAAAATATAGTATTTGTTACAAGAATAGTAGACGTACTTCTTAAAGGAAAGTGCATAAGACTTCTTATTTGAAAAATCTAACAGTTACCTTACTAATATATAACATTTGTGAATCAAACTGCGACCCTAATCTGCCAAAACTGTTTATGTAATACCAGTTACTCATGATTTTATTAATTTAATATTTTCTGACTCTGACCCATTGTTTTTGCCTATCATTGTAGCAGCACCATCTGTAACAAGCCCACACATCCCTTCCTGGGCAAGGGAATGTCTGTCCAGATGTGCCAAAAGCACTGAACACAGAGTTTCTGCATTTGGCGCAGCACTGTTCTCTAGTACATTAGCAATAAAGAGAAACTTGTTTTTCACAAGTCCTGTCTCTGCCTCAACAAACTGAATGAAGCTGATCATCTGCTCTATATTAGCAACATCTGATGAATCGTCAACCAGTATGCTAAAGCATCCTGCTTGTTGTGCTGCAGTTGTAATCTGATTCTGAATGACATCACCAATAGTGTGCAGGATTTCCTGGTGAACTTCTGAATGGTGCTGAAAATACTGCATTTTTGTCAAGCTAACATGTTGTAGTAGCTTTGTCAGCGATTTCATTTTCCTGTTAGCAATGTATTCTTTTGCTAACCAGTTAACGGTAACAAATAGGTCCTACATTGAACACGAGCATTATGTAGATCTAACGAACGTTATGTAGATCTATTTGTTAACGTAGCCCAAGTCAAGTACATGAATTTTCGTCTTTGTATAGTGTGGCATGAATCCATTAAGAATAAGATTAGGCTAGTTTAGTTAGGGACTAGTTTTCACTATTATTGCTCAGTGCAATCAAAAAATAATTTGTGTTCGGACATGACATAAAACTTATTTACCTACTTCATGAGATACGGATGTTTCTGAAACAGTGGAATCATCGGTCTTGAGTCGCTTCCGCAACGTATTTAATGTTGGTTGTTTAGATCTACTTCTCTTCGGCGCCATGCTTGTCGGTACGACTCACATCAGTTTGGATTATATTTTACCCGGGTTTGTACGACCCGTCACGATCTAAATCTACACGGGAGCACAGGCAAATGGCGGCACGTATATATAAAGCACCGCGCCTTTGAATGAGGTAGCATAGTGCATCATGGGATATCGGAAGTGAACTGATCGAGAAATGATCAAAAAAAGTGATCGTGTTGTCAAGTACATTGCTTAACAAAGTCATGAAAATGTTTTTATTAAGGATTAGTATTATATTATTAAATATTATTATTTACTCTTATAAAATATAACCGGCGCTAGGCGAATAGTAGCCAGCACTTCCACCGGCACTTAATGAAAAGTATGTTGTATCTTTTATAACATTAAAAACAAAAAAGATAGTTTAACTTACAACAAAGAAAAACTTCATGAACATTGTTTTTTAATCTGCAATTGAAAAGATTTAAAGTGCACCAATGTGCCTGAAATAAAAAAAAATACATCCTTATTTAAACTCCTTTGACTTATTTAAGTCTTAATATCTACATATCTCTCCAACTTTCTCTTTGTTCCTGTTAGAAATTTTTCCGTGTTGTTTTTTGAGAGGTTGTTTACTTCACTTCATATCGTTGGCTTGTGTGAAAAACCGCTACACCATAGCGTGACAATGAGCGCACCAATGCCAACTAGTGGAGTAGAGCTGCAATTACACTTAATTCTCATACACTATTCTAGAAAAGCATGTTCCCCAGGGTCATACGCCCCCCCAGCATCACACCACGCCCCACTATTTGAGAAGCACTGACTTGCGCAAACACATGCACTCGCACACTCTACTTCTGTGTGTGTGTGTGTGTGTGTGTGTGTGTGTGTGTGTGTAGATTAAACACTGATATGAGGAGAGATTAACAGATTTATTGCTGTGATATAAAAATAGAATTAAATGTAATAATTTATTTACTTGAATAAAACAGTGCAGTGTGGATAAATTATAAACTATTTATTATTCACTCAAAAATCCACAAAACTCACCTTTGCACACAGGACCCAGAAGTACTTCTACTAAAAATAAAACTGACACATATTTTTTTCTTGAAACTTTGTTTATTTTATTAATATTTCTTTATAATTTAAATTGCTTTGGCATGTCTCCTGGCTGTGGGTGCTGGTGCCTAGTTTTGTGTTTGTGATTCCAGTCATGTTTATTTTTATTTTGTATATTTTTTATATTTCAGTGTTTACTGTTAGATTTATCCGGAGATCACAATGTTTTATTTATTTATTTAAAACCCTGAGCTGCTCTCGACTTCTTTCAGTTTTTATTCGTTCTGAATTGGTATCATATTGATGGCGTTAACCATCGCTTCTTTTACTTCCTGTGTGGTTTGGGTAGTTTTGTGGTAATTCTGTTGTGTGTAGGACGATTAATAAACAGCATGAACTCTGCACTGTTTTATTCCTGTCAGTGGCTTTATTGCAGGTAAATCGAATTTATTTCTATCTGGGGTGAGAAAATAACAATCAGAATCCTTTACACTGTGATTGTTTTTATTTTGCTTTTTTTACTTCAGTCAAACACCTGAATTCTTTCAACAAAGTTATAAATATAGATGTAGATTATTATCACTGTACACACACATCTTGATCACACTGCACACACGCACCAATCACACTGTACATACACACACACACACACACACACAGATCACCCTGTGTATATACTTTCCTATGAATGATCTGTTACTATCGAAACATTGTGGTATTACAGTGAGTGCATTAATATAAATATGCACTGTCAGAGCTGCTGTTATACAACTTTCAGCACCTTCTGACCAATTACAGTCCAGAACTCGGCACCTTCTATCCAATAATGAATCGAATCAAATCAACATGCTCATTTTTGTTATTTGTTTCAGTGTATAAACCACATCGACAGTTTTTATAAAGTGGTTTCTGAGACTGCAATGCACTGAAGTTGAAAATGTACAGGGATCCCTCGCTACTTCGCACTTCAATTCATGTGGCTTCAGTGCATCACTTTTTTTTTTTTTTTTTTTTTTTTAAAGTATTCATCGTATGAAAAAGAATAGGGGGAAAAGTTAAGGAAAATGCCACAAAACCAGGCCAATTATGCACAAAAAATACCCCTCAACAAACACAACACAAAAAACAACCCAAAACCTCCCATCAAAACTACTTACATTTTTGTGAGGTGCACATCTGAGTGCACGCGCATCTGTATGATTGTGTATTTGTTTTATTTACATCTTATGCATTATTTTTTAATGTTTAATTATTATAAGCATTTATAGCATTGAATATGTATTTATTGATTTTATATACACATATACATGTATATATACGTCAGTCAGGGGGGCTTGGGGGGTGGTCCTACTTCAGTGGAATTCGGTGGTTGCGGGGGATCTCGGTCCCAATTAATCACGGAAAATGAGGGATCCCTGTACTTTGTTTACTCTGAGGAACTGCGATTAGATGACATGATGTAAATGAATCTGGGTGGGCGGGGTTTAGGAGATAACTGCCGTAGCAACGAACGGGTGAAAGCAATTGAGTTTCGTGTGTTTGTTTTAAAATGTAAAATACAAGTGTAGAACTGTTGCTCTGAAATCAATGAACCCTGCAGCCTTTTAGCAACAGTTCATGTGTTGATGTCGATGAGCACCGAGCTCATTCTACTAGTTTTAGGTCACAGAACAGAATTCTGAACCAATGAATTTCCTGAGTGTTTGACGTTTCTGTATTCAGCTGTGAGGAGAAGAGTTGCTGTTTATTTTCACTCTGTTTTATAAACGGGTAATAAAAGTGGGGACATGACCATGAGAACCGCCTCTGTCTCCATTACTACAAATCAAACTCTTCTGATATAAATATATAAGTATGTTTATAATGAACCCTGTATTTTATTACAATAAATATTTAGTTTTCTGATTAGGATGAGCTTGATTAGATTCACTGTTCATTGTTTAAAAGTACAGTACAAACTGAATAATCTGATGATCATTTGCCAGACTGTAAAAGGGGGTGTGGCCTGTGCAGTAACCTGAGAGGCGGAGTTTATGCAGGCCTGAAACTGGACTCGATCCCTGATTATATACACAACAGAAATACTAGTCCTTCTAAAAAAAATTGGCATATTGTGATATAGTTCATTATTTTCTGTAATGTATTGATAAAAATTAAACTTTCATATATTTTAGATTCATTGCACACCAACTGCCCTCCCATGGACCCACCACCCGTGGGAGGAGTTTTAGGGGTCGGGTGCAGTGTGAGTTGGGTGGCAGCCAAAGGCATGGGTTCTGTCGGACTGATCCTCGGCTACTTACTCTGACCTTCGGGACATGGAATGTCACCTCTCTGGCGGGAAAGGAGCCTGATTTGGTGCGTGAGGTGGAGAGATACCGACTAGATATAGTCGGGCTCACCTCAACGCATAGCTTGGGCTCTGGAACCATCCATCTCGAAAGAGGCTGGACCTTCTTCTATTCTGGAGTTGCTCATGGGGAGAGACGGCGAGCCGGTGTGGGTATTCTTGTTGCCCCCCGTCTCGGTGCCCAAATGTTGTGGTTCTCCCCGGTTGATGAAAGGGTAGCTTCCCTCTGTCTTCGGGTGGGGGGGCGGGTCCTGACTGTTATTTGTGCTTATGCACCAAATGACAGTTCAGAGTACCCACCCTTTTTGGAGTCTTTGGGGGGGGGTGTTGGAGAACGCTCCCTCGGGAGACTCGCTCGTTGTCTTGGGAGACTTCAACGCCCATGTGGGCAACGATAGTGTGACCTGGAAGGGTGTGATCGGTAGGTACTGCCTCTCCAGTCTGAATCCGAATGGTGTGTCGTTGTTGGACTTCTGTGCTCGTCATAGTTTGTCTATCATGAACACCATGTTCAAACATAAGGGTGTCCATAAGTGCACTTGGCACCAGGACACCCTAGGTCGCAGTTCGATGATTGACTTTGTAGTCGTGTCATCGGACTTGCGACCATATGTTCTGGACACTCGGGTGAAGAGAGGAGCTGAGCTGTCTACCGATCACTACCTGGTGGTGAGTTGGCCGGTGGTGTGGGAGGTTGCCTTCCAGACCTGGCAGGCCCAAGCGTGTAATCAGGGTCTGCTGGGAATGTTTGGCGGAGCCCCCTGTCCGAGAGGCCTTTAACTCCCACCTCCGGCAGAGCTACAACCACGTTCCGGAGGAGGCGGGGGACATGGAATCCAAATGGGCCATGTTTCGTGCCTCCATTGCTGAGGCGGCAGCCCATAGCTGTGGCCGTAAGGTCGTCGGTGCTTGTCGTGGCGGTAATCCCGAACCGGTGGTGGACACCTGCGGTGAAGGGGCCGTCCAGCTGAAGAAGGAGGCCTATCGGGTTTTATTAGCCTGTGGGACTCCTGAGGCAGCAAACGGGTACCGGCAGGCCAAACGTGCTGCAGCCGAGGCTGTCGCAGATGCAAAATCTCGGGCGTGGGAGGAGTTCGGTGAGGGCCTGGAGAGTGATTATCGGTTGGCCTCAAAAAGGTTCTGGGCCACCATCCGACGCCTCAGGAGGGGGAAGCAGTTCTTCACAAACACTGTTTACGGTGGAGGTGGGGAGCTGCTTACCTTGACTGGGGATGTTGTTGAGAGGTGGAGGGAATACTTTGAGGACCTTCTCAATCCCACCAACACGCCCTCCGTGGAAGAGGAAGACCCTGGGGGTTCGGGTTCGGGTGAGGGTCCGCCCATCACTGGAGTGGAGGTCACTGAGGTTGTCAAAAAGCTCCTCGCTGGTCGAGCTCCGGGGTTGGACGAGATCCGCCCGGAATATCTCAGGGCTCTGGATGTTGTAGGACTGTCTTGGTTGACACGTCTCTGCAACATCGCGTGGTCATCGGGGGCTGTACCTCTGGATTGGCAAACTGGGGTGGTGGTCCCAATTTTTAAGAAGGGGGACCGGAGGGTGTGTTCCAATTATCGGGGAATTACACTCCTCAGCCTACCTGGGAAAGTCTATGCAGGGGTACTAGAGAGGAGGATCCGACCGATAGTCGAACCTCGGATTCAGGAGGAACAATGTGGTTTTCGTCCTGGCCGCAGCACTCTTGACCAACTCTATACGCTCCACAGGATTCTGGAGGGGCATGGGAGTTTGCCCAATCTGTCCACATGTGCTTTGTGGATTTGGAGAAGGCTTTCGACCGTGTCCCTCGAAAGATCTTGTGGGGCGTGCTCGAGAATCTGGCGTTCGGATCCGTTGCTCACGAGCTATTTGGTCGCTGTACCACCGAGCCAGAGTTTGGTCCGTATTGGTAACAGCAGGTCGGATTCGTTTCCAGTGGGAGTTGGAGTCCGCCAAGGCTGTCCTTTGTCACCGATTCTGTTCATAATTTTTATGGACAGAATTTCTAAGCGCAGTCGAGGCGATGAGGGTTCTGGTTTGGTGGCCATCGGATATCGTCTCTGCTTTTTGCGGATGATGTTGTCCTTTTGGCTTCATCAAGTCGGGCCCTCCAGCTCTCATTGGAGCGATTCGCGGCTGAGTGCGAAGCAGCCGGGATGAAGATCAGTACCTCCAAGTCCGAGGCCATGGTTCTCCAGTCGGACAATGGTAGAATGCACCCTCCGGGTCGGGAATGAGGTCCTGCCCCAGGGGGAGGAGTTTAAGTATCTTGGGGTCTTGTTTACGAGTGAGGGAAGGATGGAGCGAGAGATCGACAGGCGGATCGCTGCAGCCTCTGCTGTTAAGCGGTGCCTGTACCGGTCCGTTGTGGTGAAAAAGGAGCTGAGCCGCAAGGCGAAGCTCTCAATTTACCAGTCGATCTACGTTCCAACCCTCACCTATGGTCACGAGCTTTGGGTAATGACCGAAAGAACAAGATCACGGATACAAGCGGCTGAAATGAGCTTTCTTCGCCGGGTGGCGGGGTTCTCCCTTAGAGATAGGGTGAGAAGCTCCGCCATCCGGGGAGAGCTCGGAGTAGATCCGCTGCTCCTCTGCATTGAGAGGGGCCAGTTGAGGTGGCTCGGGCATCTGGTCAGAATGCCCCCCGGACGCCTCCCTGGTGTGGTGTTTCGGGCATGTCCAACCGGGAAGAGACCCTGGGGTCGACCCAGAACACGCTGGAGGGACTATGTCTCTCGGCTTGTCTGGGACCGCCTCGGTGTACCCCCGGGAGAGTTGGAGGAAGTAGCTCGGGAGAGGGATGTCTGGACCTTTTTGCTAAGGTTGCTGCCCCCGCGACCCGACCCTGGACTAAGCGGAAGAAGGTGATGATGATGATGATGCACACCAACTGAAATATTTCAGGTCTTTTTTTTATCGTTTTAATACTGATTATTTTGGCATACAGCTCATGAAAACCCAAAATTCCTATCTCAAAAAATGTGCATATTTCATCCGACCAATAAAAAAAAAAAAGTGTTTTTAATACAGAAAAGTCAACCTTCAAATAATAATGTTCAGTTATGCACTCAATACTTGGTCGGGAATCCTTTTGCAGAAATGACTGCTTCAATGTGGCGTGGCATGGAGGCAATCAGCCTGTGGCACTGCTGAGGTGTTACGGAGGCCCAGGATGCTTCGATAGCGGCCTTAAGCTCATCCACAGTGTTGGGTCTGGTGTCTCTCAACTTTCTCTTCACAATATCCCACAGATTCTCTATGGGCTTCAGGTCAGGAGAGTTGGTAGGCCAATTGAGCCCAGTAATACCATGGTCAGTAAACCATTTAGCAGTGGTTTTGGCACTGTGAGCAGGTGCCAGGTCGTGCTGAAAAATGAAATCTTCATCTCCATAAAGCTTTTCAGCAGATGGAAGCATGAAGTGCTCCAAAATCTGATAGCTAGCTGCATTGACCCTGCCCTTGATAAAACACAGTGGACCAACACCAGCAGCTGACATGGCACCTCAGACCATCACTGACTGTGATGTACTTGACACTGGACTTCAGGCATTTTGGCATTTCCTTCTCCCCAGTCTTCCTCCAGACTCTGGCAGCTTAATTTCCTAATGACATGCAAAATTTGCTTTCATCCGAAAAAATTACTTTGGACCACTGAGCAACAGTCCAGTGCTGCTTCTCTGGAGCCCAGGTCAGGCGCTTTTGCCGCTGTTTCTGGTTCAAAAGTGGCTTGTGCACGGTGGCTCTGGATGTTTCTACTCCAGACTCAATCCACTGCTTCCACAGGTCCCCCAAGGTCTGGAATCGGCCCTTCTCCACAATCTTCCTCAGGGTCTGGTCACCTCTTTTGGTTGTGCAATGTTTTCTGCCACACTTTTTCCTTCCCACAGACGTCCCACTGAGGTGCCTTGATAGAGCACTCTGGGAACAGCCTATTCACTCAGAGATTTCTTTCTGTGTCTTACCCTCTTGCTTGAGGGTGTCAATGATGTCCTTCTGGACAGCAGTCAGGTCGGCAATCTTAGCCATGATTGCGGTTTTGAGTAATGAACCAGGCTGGGAGTTTTTAAAAGCCTCAGGAATCTTTTGCAGGTGTTTAGAGTTAATTGGTTAATTCAGATAGGTTCATAGCTCGTTTAGACTACCTGAACATGATATGCTAATTTTTTGAGATAGGAATTTTGGGTTTTCATGAGCTGTATGCCAAAATCATCAGAATTAAAACAATAAAAGACCTGAAATATTTCAGTTGGTGTGCAATGAATCTAAAATATATGAAAGTTTAATTTTTATCAGTACATTACAGAAAATAATGTACTTTATCACAATATGCTAATTTTTTGAGAAGGACTAGTACTTTTCTAGTGCCTTCTGCTCTTTGGGTCCTGTGATCGGACCTGGTGTGTTGATGCTGGCTGGAGTTCTCATCTTGGAAGCCCATCCCTCCTGCTGATGAAGATCTAAATGGATCCAGATGTGCACTAACAGACTGTGAAGATGACTTTTCACTGCTGGTGATATAAACTCTTCCCCACAATTATTTCGGACTTACAGTTGTAGAACCAACCGGACCACATTTTGGACTGTAATGAATTTCTCTTACATGTTTTGTGTATCTTTATGGGTCGACCCGAATGAAGATGGCTTTCGCTTTTGGATCTGGTCCCTCTCAAGGTTTCTTCCACTGTCAGCTGAGGGAGCTTTTCGTGGACCCCGTCGCCCGTGACTCACTACAGATGTGTAGGAGTTGTAGGAAATATTTAAATTCTTTTATGCTTTGTAAACTCCTGCTCTTCCTGTGTAAAGCTGCTGTGCAACGACGACGACTTCTTTTCCTTTCGGCTGTTCCCTTCAGCGATCGGCACAGCGAATCATCTGCCGCCATCTCACCCTATCCTCTGCATCTTTTTCTTTTACACCAACTGCCTTCATGTCCTCCTTCACCACGTCCATGAATCGTCTCTTTGGTCTTCCTCTCGGCCTTCTGCCTGATAGTTCTAACCTCAGCATCCTACGACCAATGTACTCACTATCCCTCCTCTGTACATGTCCAAACCATCTCGATCTAGCCTCTCTGACTTTGTCTCCAAAACATCTTACATGTGCTGTCCCTCTGATGTGCTCATTCGTGATCATATCCATCCTCGTTACTCCCAAAGAGAACCTCAACATTTTCATCTCTGCTACTTCCAGCTCTGCCTCCTGTCTTTTCCCCAGCGCCACTGTTTCTAAACCATACAACATCGCTGGCCTCATCACCGTCTTGTACACTTTTCCTTTCATTTTTGCCGATACCTTCCTATCACACATCACAAAGGACACTTTTCTCCAACCAGCCTGCACATGCTTCTTCACCTCTTTTCCACACTCTCCATTGCTCTTAATTGTTGAGCCTAAGTACTTAAAATCCTCCACCTTCATTATCTCTGCTCCCTGTAACCTCACCGTTCCTCTTGGGTCCTTGTCATTCACACACATGAATTCTGTCTTACTGAGGCGAACCTTCATTCTTCTCCTTTCCAGGGCATACTTCCACCTCTTGAGCTTTTCCTGCACTTGTTCTCTGCTCTCACTGCAGATCACAATGTCATCTCCAAACATCATAGTCCATGGGGAATCTTGTCTAACCTCGTCTGTCAGCCTGTCCATCACCATAGCAAACAAAAAGGGGCTCAGAGCTGAATCTTGATGCAGTCCCACCTCCACCTTGAACTCTTCTGTCACACCAACAGCACACCTCACCACTGTCTGACATCTCTCATACATGTCCTGCACCACTCTAACATACTTCTCTGCCACTCCAGACTTCCTCATGCAATACCACAGTTCCTGTCTCGGCACCCTGTCATATGCTTTTTCCAGATCCACAAAGGCACAATGCAGCTCCTTCTCTGTACTTCTCTATTAACATCCTCAAGGCAAACATTGCATCTGTGGTGTTGTTTCTTGGCATGAAACCAAACTGTTGTTTACAAATGCCAATCTCTGCCCTTAGTCTAGCTTCCACTATTCATTCCCATAACTTCATCATATGGCTCATTGACTTGATCCCTCTGTAGTTGCCACAACCCTGCACGTCTCCCTTGTTCTTTAAAATTGGCACCATCACACGTCTCCTCCATTCCTCTGGCATCCTCTCACTCTCTAAGACCTTTTTGAATGTTCTTGTCAGGAAATCTACTGCTACCTCTCCTAGACACTTCCATACCTCCACCGGTATGTCGTCAGGACCAACTGCCTTTCCATTCTTCATCCTCTTCAATGCCCTCCTCACTTCACCCTTACTAATCTTTGCTACTTCCTGGTCCTCAAGTCACTTCTTCTACTCTATTTTTTTCTCTCTCATTTTCCTCATTCATCAGCTCTTCAAATTACTCTTTCCATCTTCCCAGCACACTTCTGTCATCAGTCAATACATTTCCCTCTGTCCTTAATCACTCTAACTTGCTGCACGTTCTTCCCATCTCTATTTCTCTGCAGTGCCAACCTGTATAGATCATTTTCTCCCTCCTTACTGTCCAGCCTATCATACAAGTCATCATAGGCCCTCTGTTTGGCCTTAGCCACTGCTACTTTCGCCTTACGCTGTGTCTCCCTGTCCTCCTGTTTACTCTCTTCGGTCCTCTCTATGTCCCACTTTTTCTTAGCTAACCTCTTCCTTTGTACACACTCCTGCACTTCCTCATTCCACCACCAAGTCTCCTTATCTACTTTCCTTCCAGAGGACACACCAAGTACTCTCCTACCTGTGTCCCTGATCACATTTGGGTGGTTGTCCAGTCAGGAAGCACTTCCTGGACACCCAAAGCCTGTTTCAACTCCTCTATGAAGACAACAAGACACTCCTCCTTTTTCAACTTCCACCACTTTGTCTTCTGCTCTGCCTTTGCCTTCTTCACCTTCCTCACCATCAGCGTCATCCTGCATACCACCATCCTATGCTATTTGGCAACACTCTCACCCACTACTACTTTGCAGTCACTGACTTCCTTCAAATTACATCGCTTACACAAGATGTAGTCTACCTGTGTGCTCCTACCTCCGCCTTTATAAGTCGCCTTATGCTCCTGTTTCTTCTGGAAGAAAGTATTCACCACAGCCATTTCCATCCTTTTTGCAAAATCTATCAACATCTGTCCTTCTGCGTTCCTGTCCTGGATACTAAACCTGCCCATCACTTTCTCGTCCCCTCTGTTGCCTGCACCAACATGTCCATTGAAGTCTGCACCAATGACCACTCTTTCACCTCTGGGGGTACTCTGCATCACTTCATCTAACTCACTCCAGAATCTCTCCTTCTCTTCTCGCTCACATCCTGCCTGTGGGGCAGAAGCACTAACAACATTGAGCATCACACCTTCAATTTCTAACTTGAGACTCATCACTCTGTCTGACACTCTTTTCACTTCTAGAACATTCCTGACAAACTCCTCCTTCAAGATGACTCCTACTCCATTTCTCTTGCCATCCACACCATGATAAAATAGCTTAAACCCTGCTCCTAAGCTTTTAGCTTTGCTACCTTTCCACCTGGTCTCCTGAACACACAGTATGTCCACCTTCCTCCTCTGCATCATGTCAGCCAGCTCTCTACCTTTTCTTTGCATAGTTCCAACATTCAAAGTCCCCACTCTCAGTCCTAGGCTCATGCCTTTCCTCTTCTCTCTTTGCCTACGGACACGCCTCCTGCCTCTCCTTCTTCGACCAACAGTAGTCCAATTTCCATCAACACCCTGTTGATTGACAGCACTGATGGTGGTCGTTGTTAACCCGGGCCTCGACCGATCCGGTATGGGGGTAATACTTCTGATTTGCATCATAAAAGTTTGGCATTGGTTTTATGTCGGATGCCCTTCCTGACACAACCCTCTGCATTTCTCCGGGCTTGGGACCGGCATGAAGGGGAGAGACACTGGTTAGTGCCGCCCCCCCCCGCCTCATGGCTACATTCCCTTCCTGTTGCAACCCTCTGCATTTATCCGCACTTGGGAGCGGCGTGAGGGAGAGACACTGGCTTGTTGCCCCTCCCTCACGGCTACATTGTTTACATTCTGATCTGTTGATTGGTTTTCTATTTAATGTTTTATAGCGATTCGCTGCGGTTAGTAGGAAGCCTGTGTCATTTTCTCCTCGCGGGTTTGAGTTTGCCGGGGTGGGATTCATGCCGCTGTGATTTTGTTTGTTTTTCTTTATGGTCCTAGGTTAATTTGATTGTATGTATAAATATAGATGTCTTTTAATTTATCATTTTGACCTAAAACATATTGTAATAGTGGGAAGAGCCCCCAGGGTTGACCCAGAACACACTGAAGTGACGACGTACCCCGGTCGGTCTGGGACAGAGAGCTGGAGGAAGTGGATGTGGAGAGGGATGTTTGGACCACACTGTTTTAGGCCCTGCTGCTCTCGTGACCTGGCGGGGCATTCAGTGGAACATCTCTATTGTTAACCCGGATGATACGGCTTGACCAAGACTGGGACAGAACAGTGCCAAGTGCTTCATCATCCACTAAAAACTAAATAATTTCATTCTACAAAGTGACCCTGTTCTACTTATTTTCTCACCGTTTTAAATAATCTACTCCAGAAATATAAAGAGATTTATTCATCCATTCATTTTTTTCTGAACTGCTTAATGCTAATTAGGGTCACAGGGTCACTGGCGCCCATCTCAGCCAACCGAGGGTGATGGCAGAGTCCACTCTGGACAGCTCGCCAAGCTATTGCTGGGCAGAAACATGCTGGTGGCAGCGGCGGCGGCAGCTGTACGTCTCGAGAGATGATGGTGTAGCGCTATGGTAGGCATTTGCTGGAGTGACTGTAAAGGTGAGTGCTGGTGGATATATATATATATATATATATATATATATATATATATATATATATATACTCGTCATTCTCAAAAAATTAGCATATTATGATAAAGTTCATTATTTTCTGTTATGTACTGATGAAAATTAAGCTTTCATATACTTTATATTCATTGCACACCAACTGAAATATTTCAGGTCTTTTATTGTTTTAATACTGATGATGATTTTGGCATACAGCTCATGAAAACCCAAAATTCCTATCTCAAAAAAATGAGCATATCATGTTCAGGTAGTGTAAACGAGCTATTAACCTAATCATCTGAATCAACCAATTAACTCTAAACACCTGCAAAAGATTCCTGAGGCTTTTAAAAACTCCCAGCCTGGTTCATTACTCAAAACCACAATCATGGGTAAGACTGCCCACCTGACTGCTGTCCAGAAGGACATCATTGACACCCTCAAGCAAGAGGGTAAGACACAGAAAGAAATCTCTGAGCGAATAGGCTGTTCCCAGAGTATCAAGGCACCTCAGTGGGACGTCTGTGGGAAGGAAAATGTGTGGCAGAAAACGCTGCACAACCAGAAGAAATGACTGGACCCTGAGGAAGATTGTGCAGAAGGGCTGATTCCAGACCTTGGGGGACCTGTGGAAGAAGTGGACTGGGCTACAGGTGACGCATTCCCTAGGTCAAGCCACTTTTGAAGCAGAAACAGCGGCAGAAGCGCCTGACCTGGGCTACAGAGAAGCAGCACTGGACTGTTGCTCAGTGGTCCAAAGTACTTTTTTCGGATGAAAGCAAATTTTGCATGCCATTCGGAAATCGCGGCGCCAGAGTCTGGAGGAAGACTGGGGACAAGGAAATGCCAAAATGCCTGAAGTCCAGTGTCAAGTACTCACAGTCAGTGATGGTCTGGGGTGCCATGTCAGCTGCTGGTGTGGGTCCACTGTGTTTTATCAAGGGCAGGGTCAATGCAGCTAGCTATCAGGAGATTTTGGATCACTTCATGCTTCCATCTGCTGAAAAGCTTTATGGAGATGAAGATTTCATTTTTCAGCACGACCTGGCACCTGCTCACAGTGCCAAAACCACTGCTAAATGGTTTACTGTCCATGGTATTACTGGGCTCAATTGGCCTGCCAACTCTCCTGACCTGAAGCCCATAGAGAATCTGTGGGATATTGTGAAGAGAAAGTTGAGAGACACCAGACCCAACACTGTGGATGAGCTTAAGGCCGCTATCGAAGCATCCTGGGCCTCCGTAACACCTCAGCAGTGCCACAGGCTGATTGGCTCCATGCCACGCTGCATTGAAGCAGTCATTTCTGCAAAAGGATTCCTGACCTAGTATTGAGTGCATAACTGAACATAATTATTTGAAGGTTGACTTTTTTTGTATTAAAACACTTTTTTTATTGGTCAGATGAAATATGCTAATTTTTTGAGATAGGAATTTTGGGTTTTCATGAGCTGTATGCCAAAATCATCAGTATTAAAACAATAAAAGACCTGAAATATTTCAGTTGGTGTGCAATGAATCAAAAATATATGAAAGTTTAATTTTTATCAGTTCATTACAGAAAATAACGAACTTCATCACAATATGCTAATTTTTTCAGAAGGACTAGTATGTATGTATGTATGTATATATATGTATATGTATATATATATATATATATATATATATATATATATATATATATATATAATATGTACTATATGAGATTATTATTTTATATAAATGTGTTATTCGTGCTTAATCAGGCTTTTGGCACACACACAGACAAACACAAACATACACACAAACATGCACATTTACACACACAAATATCATTTCTGTGTTATTTCAGGTTTCTTTGCTGTGCAGGTGAAGAAAATTCTGTGTTTATTCTCAACAGAATTATTGTTTATCTCTGCGTTGTGATGTGTCGTAATCTCTCTCTCTCTCTCTCTCTCTCTCTGTGTTTTATTCATATCGTATGCAATCATTTGTTGTGGAAAACAGGAGGAAATGATAAGCAAAACGAGGCAAATGGATCTTCTCTTGAATTTGGAAACAGAGAGAAAGAAAGAGAGAGAGAGAGAGAGAGAGAGAGAGAGAGTAATGTAAATAGAAGATTTTATTATTTCTGAGTGCAGCGGAGACTCCGGCTATGGCAGCATAACTAAAAGTGAGAGAACCAGAAGGAAGACAGACATGAGGGACCCTGTGACATCAGGGCAATCAGCCGCCCCACTGTCCACCGGCCCTGGGTGAGCATGTAGAGTGGGGGAGCAACAGCATCCCAACATCACAGTTTACCAGAACTTTCTATGCCTGAGAACCACAGATCTGCTCCTTTACATAATAAAAATCTTTTAACTAAATGCTCCGCTAAACAAGTAAGTTTCATCCTTTTGTTAAAACAGAGACTGTGTCTGAGTCCCGAACTTTTACCCGAAGGTTATTCCATAACTGTGAGGCTTTGTAAGAGAAGCTCCGCCCCCTGCGGTCGTCTTCATTATCCAAGGTTATCACTAAGCATCCTGCACCTTTTGCTCTAAGGGGGCGTGTGGGATCATAAATGATGAGAAGTTCACTAAGATAATTTGGTGTAAGAACATTCGGTGCTTTATAGGTTAAATTCGTATTTTATATTCGATGTGAAATCCAACTGGGAGCCAGTGCAGTGTAAATAAGGGCGGGATGATATGCTCGTGTCTTCTAGTTCTAGTAATGACTTTCTCGCTGCTGAATTCTGGACCAACTGGAGCTTGTTTATGTTCCTATGAGAACACAGTAACACATCACAAAAATCTAATCTCGAGGTAACAAAAGCATCAAGTTTTTCCGCATCATGCGGTAACATCATATTTCTTAATTTATCAACATTCCTGAGATGAAAGAAGGCCACCCAAGTAATATTATCTACATCAGGGGTGTTCAATCCTGCTCCTGGAGATCTACCTTCCAGATGACTTCATTTCCAACCCTAATGTGGCCCATGTGACATGTAACACCCAGTCAGATCTTCATGAGGTGATTGGATGGTTAGGTGGGCGTGATTAGGGTTGGAGCAAATGTCTTCTGGAAGGTAGATCTCCAGGAGCAGGATTGAGCACCCCTGATCTACATGAACTTCAAACGAAAGGTCAGCATCAATAATCACTCCAATGTCCTTTACTGCTCCACATGATGAGACTAAAACACCATTCAAACTTATTACATCATCAGAAACCTTATTTCTATCTGCCTGAGATCTGAGTACAAGAACTTCTGTCTTATTAGAGTTTAAAAGGAGGAAGTTAGTAAGAATCCAGTGTCTAATGTCCTTTACACATTTCTCAACTTTATTAAGCTGATGTGTCTCATCTGGCTTAGCTGAAATATATAGCTGTGTATCATCAGCTTAACAATGAAAGTGAATTCCATGATCACGAATGATATTACCCAAAGGGAGCATGTATAGAGAGAATAACAATGGGCCTAGGACAGAACCTTGTGGAACACCAAACTATACATTAACAATATAAATAATTTATTAACAGTAATGAGGCAAAGAACATGCAAACCGTCCAGAAATATTTTATTGCAGTTATATTTAAAAGAAACAAACAAATAAATAAAGATGTTCAGGCTGTACCCTGCTCTTGCCCAGGATTGGCTAAGATTGGTGACAGCCTCCCTGTGACCCTAATTCGGACCAGGGGGTTTGAATAATGACTAAATAAATAAATGAAAAATAAAACAGAGTTAAATGTTGGTTATACAAAAAAAAAAAAACAATAATCAAAATGTAATTATTAACATGGTGAAATATCCTAACTGTAAATGTATTCAAATAAATTAGTGCGTTTTTATATTTAAATATAATAAACACACTTTTTCACAAATGCAGGGGGCATTAACCAGTGAGGGGGGGCACTAACCAGTGTCTCTCCCCCTCATGCCGGTCCCAAGCCCGGAGAAATGCAGAGGGTTGTGTCAGGAAGGGCATCCGACATAAAACCAATGCCAAACTTTTATGATGCAAATCAGAAGTATTACCCCCATACCGGATCGGTCGAGGCCCGGGTTAACAACAACCACCATCAGTGCTGTCATTCAACAGGGTGCTGATGGAAATTGGACTACTGTTGGTCGAAGACGTCGAAGAAGGAGAGGCAGGAGGCGTGTCCGTAGGCAAAGAGAGAAGAGGAAAGGCATGAGCCTAGGACTGAGAGTGGGGACTTTGAATGTTGGAACTATGCAAAGAAAAGGTAGAGAGCTGGCTGACATGATGGAGAGGAGGAAGGTGGACATACTGTGTGTTCAGGAGACCAGGTGGAAAGGTAGCAAAGCTAAAAGCTTAGGAGCAGGGTTTAAGCTATTTTATCATGGTGTGGATGGGAAGAGAAATGGAGTAGGAGTCATCTTGAAGGAGGAGTTTGTCAGGAATGTTCTAGAAGTGAAAAGAGTGTCAGACAGAGTGTTGAGTCTCAAGTTAGAAATTGAAGGTGTGATGCTCAATGTTGTTAGTGCTTCTGCCCCACAGGCAGGATGTGAGCGAGAAGAGAAGGAGAGATTCTGGAGTGAGTTAGATGAAGTGATGCAGAGTACCCCCAGAGGTGAAAGAGTGGTCATTGGTGCAGACTTCAATGGACATGTTGGTGCAGGCAACAGAGGGGACGAGAAAGTGATGGGCAGGTTTAGTATCCAGGACAGGAACGCAGAAGGACAGATGTTGATAGATTTTGCAAAAAGGATGGAAATGGCTGTGGTGAATACTTTCTTCCAGAAGAAACAGGAGCATAGGGTGACTTATAAAAGTGGAGGTAGGAGCACACAGGTAGACTACATCTTGTGTAGGCGATGCAATTTGAAGGAAGTCAGTGACTGCAAAGTAGTAGCGGGTGAGAGTGTTGCCAAACAGCATAGGATGGTGGTATGCAGGATGACGCTGATGGTTAGGAAGGTGAAGAAGGCAAAGGCAGAGCAGAAGACAAAGTGGTGGAAGTTGAAAAAGGAAGAGTGTCGTGTTGTCTTCATAGAGGAGTTGAAACAGGCTTTGGGTGGCCCAGAAGTGCTTCCAAATGACTGGACAACCACAGCAAATGTGATCAGGGAAGGAAAGTAGATAAGGAGACTTGGTGGTGGAATGAGGAAGTGCAGGAGTGTGTACAAAGGAAGAGGTTAGCTAAGAAAAAGTGTGACATAGAGAGGACCGAAGAGAGTAAACAGGAGTACAGGGAGAAACAGCGTAACAGCGTTTTTGTGACTGATGTATATTTTCCTTTTTGATGAAATTTTACTGTGGCAAATAGTTGGAGATGTTCCAGGAGGCACTGTGGGACATTGAGAGGACCGAAGAGAGGAAACAGGAGTACAGGGAGACACAGCGCAAGGCCAAAGTAGCAGTGCCAAAGGCCAAACAGAGGGCGTATGATGACTTGTATGATAGGTTGGACAGTAAAGAGGGAGAAAATGATCTATTCAGGTTGGCACAGCAGAGAAATAGAGATGGGAAGGACATGCAGCAAGTTAGATTGATAAAGGACAGAGAGGGAAATGTATTGACTGATGACAGAAGTGTGCTGGGAAGATGGAAAGAGTACTTTGAAGAGCTGATGAATGAGGAAAATGAGAGAGAAAAAAGAGTAGAAGAGGTGACCATTGAGGAGCAGGATGTAGCAAAGATCAGTAAGGGTGAAGTGAGAAGGGCATTGAAGAGGATGAAGAATGGAAAGGCAGTTGGTCCTGATGACATACCAGTGGAGGTATGGAAGTATCTAGGAGAGGTAGCAGTAGATTTTCTGACAAGAACATTCAACAAGGTCCTAGAGAGTGAGCAGATGCCAGAGGAGTGGAGGAGAAGTGTGCTGGTGCCCATTTTTAAGAACAAGGGAGACGTGCAGAGTTGCGGCAACTACAGAGGAATAAAGTTGATGAGCCATACAATGAAGTTATGGGAAAGAATAGTGGAAACTAGACTAAGGGCAGAGGTCAGCATTTGTGAACAACAGTTTGGTTTCATGCCAAGAAAGAGCACCACAGATGAAATTTTTGCTTTGAGGATGTTAATAGAGAAGTACAGAGATGGTCAGAGGGAGCTCCATTGTGCCTTTGGGGATCTGGAAAAAGCATATGACAGGGTGCCAAGAGAAGAACTGTGGTATTGCATGAGGAAGTCTGGAGTAGCAGAGAAGTTTGTTAAAGTGGTGCAGGACATGTATGAGAGATGTAAGACAGTGGTGAGGTGTGCTGTCGGTGTGACAGAAGAGTTCAAGGTGGAGGTGGGACTGCATCAAGGGTCAGCTCTGAGCCCCTTCTTGTTTGCTATGGTGATGGACAGTCTGACAGACGAGGTGAGACAAGAATCTCCATGGACTATAATGTTTGCAGATGACATTGTGATCTGTAGTGAGAGCAGAGAACAAGTGCAGGAAAATCTAGAGAGGTGGAGGTATGCCCTGGAAAGGAGAGGAATGAAGGTTAGCCTCAGAAAATCAGAATACATGTGTGTAAATGAGAAGGACCCAGGAGGAACGGTGATGTTACAGGGAGCAGAGATAACGAAGGTGGAGGATTTTAAGTACTTAGGCTCAACAAGCCAGAGCAATGGAGAGTGTGGAAAAGAGGTGAAGAAGTGTGTGCAGGCAGGCTGGAATGGTTGGAGAAAAGTGTCCGGTGTGATGTGCGACAGGAGAGTGTCAGCAAGAATGAAGGGAAAAGTGTACAAGACGGTGGTGAGGCCAGCGATGTTGTATGTCTTAGAAACAGTGGCGCTGAGGAAAAGGCAGGAGGCAGAGCTGGAGGTAGCGGAGATGAAAATGTTGAGGTTCTCTCTGGGAGTAACAAGGGTGGATAGGATCAGAAATTAGTATATCAGAGGGACAGCCCATGTAAGATGTTTTGGAGACAAAGTCAGAGAGGCTAGATTGAGATGGTTTGGACATGTACAGAGGAGGGATAGTGAATATAATGGCAGTAGGATGCTGAGGTTGGAACTACCAGGCAGGAGGCCTCGAGGAAGACCAAAGAAGAGATTTATGGATGTGGTGAAGGAAGACATGAAGGTCGTTGGAGTCAGAAAAGAAGATGCAGAGGACAGGGTGAGATGGAGGCGGATGATTTGCTGTGGCGACCTCTGAAGGGAGCAGCCGAAAGTAAAAGAAGAAGAAGAAACACTTTTTCACAGGGGAATAAAATCGCTTCACACACTGTTACTGTTGTGTAGTGGTTTACACAGCCATCTTACAGTAAGAAGGTCCTGGGTTCGAAACTTGGGCTTAGTGATCGGTTCTGGTTGTACCTTGCCTTTGTCCTGAGGCGGCTGAAATAGGTTCTAGCCTCCCAGTGACCCAACAGGATTAAACGGGTCAGAAAATGAATGAATAGTAACGAAGTGACCTGGATTTTCATCGGTGCTTGTCGTGGCGGTAATCCCTGAACCCGGTGGTGGACACCTGCGGTGAAGGGGGCCGTCCAGCTGAAGAAGGAGGCCTATCGGGTTTTATTAGCCTGGGGGACTCCCGAGGCAGCAAACGGGTACCGGCAGGCCAAACGTGCTGCTGTCGCAGATGCAAAATCTCGGACGTGGGAGGAGTTCGGTGAGGGCCTAGAGAGTGATTATCGGTTGGCCTCAAAAAGGTTCTGGACCACCATCCGACGCCTTAGGAGGAGGAAGCAGTTCTTCACAAACACTGTTTACAGTGGAGGTGGGGAGCTGCTTACCTTGACTGGGGATGTCGTCGAGAGGTGGAGGGAATACTTTGAGGACCTCCTCAACCACCCCTCCCCGAATCGCCACCTTATTGTGGTGTAGGGGTTTGCGTGACCTAATGTTTCTAGGTGCTATGTTGTCGGGGGCATAATGCCCCTGGTAAGGTCACCCAAGGCAAACAGGTCCTGAGTGAAGGTCCAGACAAAGTGCGATTCAGAAGACCCCTATGCCATCTCGGAATAAACGTTTGAAGCAGTCTCCCTTGCCTGGACGCTGGTCACCGGGGTTCCCTCCTGGAGCCTGGCCCACGGGAGGGGCTCGAAGGCGAGCGCCTGGTGGTCGGGCTTATGCCCATGGAGCCTGGCCGGGCCTAGCCCGAAAAGGAGACATGGGTCCGCCCTCCCATGGACCCACCACCTGTGGGAGGAGTTTTAGGGGTCGGGTGCAATGTGAGTTGGGTGGCAGCCAAAGGCATGGGTTCTGTCGGACCGATCCTCGGCTACTTACGCTGACCCTCGGGACATAGAATGTCACCTCTCTGGCGGGAAAGGAGCCTGATTTGGTGCGTGAGGTGGAGAGATACCGACTAGATATAGTCGGGCTCACCTCAACGCATAGCTTGGGCTCTGGAACCATCCATCTCGAAAGAGGCTGGACCTTCTTCTATTCTGGAATTGCTCATGGGGAGAGACGGCGAGCCGGTGTGGGTATTCTTGTTGCCCCCCCCGTCTCGGTGAAGAGGCTGGACCTTCTTCTATTCTGAAAAGTGTTCATATTGAACCTCAAAATATTTCGTTTCGTCTCTGTGAGACCTTTTTGATGTACCGGATATGACGCAACAAATTAGAATCATTTATTAATGACCACACAACCAAGTTGGTGGAATTTGCTATCGGTACAGCACTCAGCTATGACAAAAGTTACAAAAGCCGTTAGCAACACACATCATACAACAATGATAGCACACATGAAAACAAGTAATTACAAGCATAATTCATATCAACTATAGACATGTCAGACGAAAAGAAACAGACAAGACATCCTACAGACAAGGGTGCAATGTGCATTTAGTGCAAAGAGTTCAGAGTCCTTATGACTGTAGGGAAAATACTGTTCTTGAAGTGGGATGTTCTGGTGGGTAGAGAGCGATATCGCCTCCTAGAGGGCAGCGGTTGAAACAAATGATGGGCAGGGTGAGAGGGATCAGAGGTGATTTTTTTTGTGCTCTTAAGATTGACGGTTTATGATAAATTGGACTGATGGAAGGGGGGTGCCAATGATCCTGGATGATTTAGTGACAATGCGCTGTAATTTTTTTCGTGAGTTGCTGTCTAGGCTGCCATACCAAACTGTTATGGATGAGGTGAGAATGCTCTCAATGATAGCAGAGTAGAACCGGAGGAGGAGATTTGTTTTCACTTTGAATTTCTTGAGCTGTCCCAGAAAAAACAGTCTTTGGTGAACTTTTTTGTGAATGTAGTCTGTGTTGGTGTTCCATTTTAGTGTATTGTTAATGTGAGTGCTGAGAAATTTGAAAGAGTCAGTTCTGGCTATGGGTTCACCAGAGATGTGAATAGGAGTTTTGGGAGAGGCTGTGCGCCTGAAGTCAGTTATTCGATCCTGTGTTTTGGATGGGTTGAACTGGAGGTTGTTTTCTTGGCACCAGGAGACAGCTTGGGCTACTTATTGACGGTACTGCTGTTCATTATCCGTGGTTATGAGTCCGATGATGGTAGTGTCGTCTGCATACTTGAAAATGGAAACAGCTGTGATGGGATGTCATGTGGTTTGTGTACAGAGAGAAAAGCTATGGTGAGAGGACGCAACACTGGGGGACACCTGTGCTGAGGGTCAGAGGTCGAGATGAGAGGTTACCCATCTTAACCCTTTGTTGCCTTTTCCATAGGAAGCTCCATATCCAATGGCGTAGACAGGGGTCGATGTTCATGTCCGTCAGTTTTTTGAGGAGGTTGACCAGGTTTATTGTGTTAAAAGCAGAACTGAAGTCAATGAAAAGGATGCAGGTGTAGCTGTTGGGTGACTCAAGGTGCTGTAGTATGTGGTAGAGGGCCAGGCTGACGGCATCCTGAACAGACCTGTTGGCATGGTAAGCAAATTGATGAGGGTCAAGCGGGAGGGAGGGGTAGTGGATGACTTCAGTTGGTTGAGGATGATGCGTTCAAATGACTTCATGACCACAGATGTTAGGGCAATTGGTCTGTAATCGTTGAGACATGAAATCTTCAGTGATTTTGGAACAGGGATTATGGATGAAACCTTGCAACACTGTGGAACTGTACAGTGGCAGAGGGACATATTGAAGATAGTGGTGAATATTGGGACCAGTTGAGCTGCGCAGTGCTTAAGAACAGCAGGGGGTGATCCCGTCTGGGCCAGCTGCTTTCCTCTTGTTAGTTTTCTTGAAGACGTTCCTCACCTCTTCCTCCTGGATGAGAAATGAGGGGGGGTGGGAAAGGGTGTGGGAGGGGATGGGGGGAGACTGGGGACTGTTCAAACCTCCCATAAAACTCATTTAGTTTGTTTGGAAGGTCTGTATCGATGTCAGATGGAATGGAGGGTTTTTTTTGTAATCTGTCATAACCTTTAGTTTTTTTCCATACATATTGGATATTGTTTGATGTGATCTGATGTTCCAGCATTATTGCATAGTTTGATTTGGCTTTCCTGATTGCGGACCTCAATTGATATTTAGCAGTGGTGTATAACACCTTGTCTCCGCTAAGGAAAGCAGAGTTCTTTTTCTTGCGTATGAGTAAAATGTAACCAAGGTTTGTTATTGCTGTATGTTATCACAATTTTCGTTGGGATGGACAAATCCACGCAGAAGTTAATGTATGACATCACCACATCCGTGAGCACGTCGAAGCAGTTCGCACCTGCACTGAATACATCCCAATCAGTGCATTCAAAGCAGTCTCTCAGGGTATCAACGGCTGCCGTGGACCAGGACTTGACTGTTTTGGACATGGTGCTTGTGGATTTAAGTTTTTGTTTGTATTTCGGGATGAGGAGCAGCATGGCGTGGTTGGATTTTCCGAGCGGCGCCCTTGGGGAAAGCTCGGCAAGCATCGCCGATGACAACGTAGCAATGGTCCAGTGTGTTGGTGTCTCTGCTAGGACATGTGACTTATTGAATATAGTTGGGGAGTTCGGTGGACAAGTTGGTGTGATTAAAGTCGCCGAGCACAGTGACTGCTGCGTCAGGATAAGAGTTTTCAACGGATGATATATAGGTTGCCCGCTTCGTGATGGCCAAGTTGGCGTTAGCCGATGGTGGGATGTAAACGCCAGTCAGTATAATGGAAGCAAATTCTCTTGGGAGGTAGAGGAGGGTCTGCATTTAACGCTGATGTAGTCCAATTGTGGGGCGCATGCAGTGTTTAGTACAGTCGTGTTGCTACACTAGCGTTGGTTGATCAAAAAACAAATACCACCACCTTTAGTTTTTGTAGATAGCTTGACTGACCTGTCGGTACGGTAGAGTGAGAAGCCGGGCGGGGTTACCGCTTGGTCTGGCACGGTGTGGTCGAGCCAAATCTCGGTCAGGCAGATGGCAGAACAGTCTTTATAGTCCTTGTTTTGGAGGAGTTCGTCAGTTTTGTTTCTGATGGATCTCATGTTTGTCAGCAGCAGAGCCAGTAAAGGTGGCCGGTACGGGCGCTTCCTGAACCTGGAAAGGACGCCGGCTCGTCGCTTCCTCCTGTCCTGCTTGTGTCTCCAGGAGGTCGGATATCCAGGCGAGTTGTTTATTGTTAGAATCTCCGTAGGTAACGATGAGATGACAGATGAAACAGTGGCTGCTGAGTTTGCTCTAAGAGATAGTAACTCCCAACGAGTGTACGTGAGAAGACATACCAACTTTTTAACATAAAACGTTGACAGAAGTGCGATACATAGAAGCAGAGCTTGTACCGGGGCAAGCCTCACAGCTTTTAGGTTTTAAGTTTGCGATCACCTTCACCGATTCCTATTCTAGTCTAAGATTTGTTTACTTTCTGAACGCAAAAAGGGATGCCGCTAAAGCTTTGAAAAAGTTTCCAGCAGATTCTGCTCCCTAAGGAAGAGTGTTGACTCTAAGTGACAACGGTACAGAGTTTACTTGTAAAGAGTTTCAGGATATTTTGATTGAAAACAAGATCTGTCATGAGAAAACTGCCCCTTATTCCCCACATCAGAATGGTTTAGCTGAACGAGGTTGACGTATTTTGTTTGAAATGGTGAGGTGTATGTTAATGGAGTTGTGGACATATGCAGTAATGACTTCTGCCTACATCAGGAATAGATGTTACAGCCAGCAAAGTGGTCATACAGCTTTCTACTTTTTCACTGGGAGACAACCAAATGTTATCAACATGTATATTTTTGGTTCAGACTGTTTCGTGCATGACAACATGCCAAAACAGAAATTACCTCCTCGTAGCAAAAAAGACTTTTTTTTTTTTTTTCTTTGTAGAGTATGACGAGGGGAGTCCATCATACTGTGTGTATTTTCTCGAGACAAAGACAGTGAAGAGATGTCGACGTGTCGAGTTCTTGGATGACAGACTTGTGACGATCTCGGAGCTCGATCCACAGACAGACAGTGATGACGAATCAGTAGTAGGTGACAAGGTTCATGATCACTTCCATGATGGTGATGACGCAGGTGGTGACGTTCATCATGATGTAGCTGATGCCACTTTTCCAGAGGGTAGAGAAGCAGTGGGGGGACGCTGAGTGTACGCACTGAAGGATAATCCTAACGGTTCAGTTAGACACAAGGCAAGATATGTAGCAAAAGGCTACAGTCAGCGAGAAGGTGTAGATTATCCTCGTATGCTTGTATGACTTCAGTTCGGACTACTATGCAGTTAGCTGTTCAGTATGATTTGTTTGTACACTACATGGATGTTAACACGGCTTATCTGAACGCTCCTATTGATTGTGAGTTGTACATGGAACAGCCAGGGGGTTTTCAGAGTGGAAATTTTGTTTGTCATTTGAAAAAGTCACTTTATGGGCTTAAACAGAGTGGACGCAATTGGAATAATGTGTCACATGACCATCTTCTTAACACACAACTCACTTACACACTTAACTTACAGTTCCTCCGTGACCTCAACACCGAGACAAACTTTCAGTGTATCACAATTCATGGTGATAATCAAGGTGCTCGAACTCTTTGTAAAAATCCTGATCATCACAAAACACATTGATGTGAAATACCGTTTCATTAGAATAGAAGTTGTCAATGGTAGAGTAAAGTTGATGTTTGTTCCATCACAGGAAAACATTGCTGACATGGTGACAAAGTCGGTCAGCAAAACTAAGTTGAAATTGTTTGCGGTTAATCTCATGGGTTAAAATCGAACAATGCTCATGAAACATGAAGCTGTATATTTGAAGTGTTTTAAGAATTTGAATTACAGTTTTATTAGTTGTTTATTGTTCAACATTTAGAAAACATTGAATTTGAAAAGTGTTCAGAGTGCAGAGAATTAGATGGTAATGTTTTAATTGATGCTGTGTTAAACTTTTGCCAATGAGAAAGAGTGTGTTTCTTGAAATATTTGATTGTTAAAGTGGGGGTGTTAAATTGAACCTCAAAATATTTCGTTTCGTTTCTGTCTCTGTGAGACCGTTTTGGTGTACCGGATATGATGTAACAAAGATGACGAGTCCCGCCATTGAACCAGAGCAGCACGGCTTCGTTGGCTCAAAGTCAAAACAGTTGAACAAAAACAACCTCATCATTTCTTCCGCATCACATCTCCCTCCGAGCCTCTCTGTTCTGCTCCATTAACACCAGAGATGTCCTCCACAGCCCTTTGTCCTCCAGTCCACAACCGCTTCACCACCCTCCACATCATTTTGGGTAAAATCAGACTGAGGCTCGAGCCGCTTGTAGAGAACATTACACTGACCTTGTCACGGTGTGCTCTGAAGAAGAAAATACTGAACATCTGAACTCCAGTACCAGTTCCAGTTGGATCGGTCTGTACCGGGGTCAGTTCAGTGAGAAATGGTCGAATGGTGATCCTGTAACATTCAGAAATTTGGCAGGGGATTGTGGGAAATTGAGCTGCTGTACTGTTATGAAGGCTGGTGGTTGATGGGAAAATCTTCAGTGTTCAGAGAAAAGAAAATCCATGTGTTATACACAAGGTAACTGCAGGTGACTTATTAACAGTATAATTATTCAATTTTAATAATGCAGCCATGAGGGGGGGGGGGGGGGGAGACACTAAACAGTGGCTCTCCACCTTCATGCCGGTCCCAAGCCCGGAGAAATGCAGAGGGTTGTGTCAGGAAGGGCATCTGACGTAAAAACCAATGCCAAACTTTTATGATGCAAATCAGAAGTATTACCCCCATACCGGATTGGTCGAGGCCCGGGTTAACAACGACCGCCATCAGTGCTGTCAATCAACAGGGTGCTGATGGAAATTGGACTACTGTTGGTCGAAGAAGGAGAGGCAGGAGGCGTGTCCGTAGGCAGAGAGAGAAGACGAAAGGCATGAGTCTAGGACTGAGAGTAGGGACTTTACATGTTGGAACTATGCAAAGAAAAGATAGAGAGCTGGCTGACATGATGCAGAGGAGGAAGGTGGACATACTGTGTGTTCAGGAGACCAGGTGGAAAGGTAGCAAGGCTAGAAGCTTAGGAGCAGGGTTTAAGCTGTTTTTTCATGGTGTGAATGGGAAGAAAAATGGAGTAGGAGTCATCTTGAAGGAGGAGTTTGTCAGGAATTTTCTAGAAGTGAAAAGAGTGAGCGTCACACCTTCAATTTCTAACTTGAGACTCATCACTCTGTGTGACAATGTTGTTTGTGCTTATGCCCCACAGGCAGGATGTGAACTAGAGGAGAAGGAGAGATTCTGGGGTGAGTTAGATGAAGTGATGCAGAGTACCCCCAGAGGTGAAAGAGTGGTCATTGGTGCAGACTTCAATGGACATGTTGGTGCAGGCAACAGAGGGGACGAGGCAGTGATGGGCAGGTTTGGTATCCAAGACAGGAACACAGAAAGAAAAATGTTGATCGATTTTGCAAAAAGGATGGAAATGGCTGTGGTGAATACTTTCTTCCAGAAGAAACGGGAGCATAGGGTGACTTATAAAAGCGGAGGCAGGAGCACACAGGTAGACTATATGTTGTGCAGGCGATGTAATTTGAAGGAAGTCAGTGACTGCAAAGTAGTAGTGGGTGAGAGTGTTGCCAAATAGCATAGGATGGTGGTATGCAGGATGGCGCTGATGGTAAGGAAGGTGAAGAAGGCAAAGGCTTAGCAGAAGACAAAGTGGTGGAAGTTGAAAAAGGAAGACTGTCGTGTTGTCTTCAAGGAGGAGTTGAAACAGGCTTTGGGTGGCCAGAAAGTGCTTCCAGATGACTGGACAACCACAGCAAATGTGATCAGGGACACAGGTAGGAGAGTACTTGGTGTGTCATCTGGAAGGAAAGTAGATAAGGAGACTTGGTGGTGGAATGAGGAAGTGCAGGAGTGTGTACAAAGGAAGAGGTGAGCCAAGAAGAAGTGGGACATTGAGAGGACCGAAGAGAGTAAACAGGAGTACAGGGAGACACAGCATAAGGCGAAAGTAGCAGTGGCTAAGGCCAAACAGAGGGCGTATGATGACTTGTATGATAGGTTGGACAGGAAGGAGGGAGAAAATGATCTATACAGGTTGGCACAGCAAAGAGATAGAGATGGGAAGGATGTGCAGCAAGTTAGATTGATAAAGGACAGAGAGGGAAATGTATTGACTGATGACAGAAGTGTGCTGGGAAGATGGAAAGAGTACTTTGAAGAGCTGATGAATGAGGAAAATGAGAGAGAAAAAAGAGTAGAAGAGGTGACCATTGAGGAGCAAGATGTAGCAAAGATTAGTAAGGGTGAAGTGTGGAGGGCATTGAAGAGGATGAAGAATGGAAGGGCAGTTGGTCCTGATGACATACCGGTGGAGGTATGGAAGTGTCTAGGAGAGGTGGCAGTAGATTTTCTGACAAGAACATTCAACAAGATCCTAGAGAGCGAGCAGATGCCGGAGGAGTGGAGGAGAAGTGTACTGGTGCCCATTTTTAAGATCAAGGGAGACATGCAGAGTTGCGGCAACTACAGAGGGATAAAGTTGATGAGCCATATGATGAAGTTATGCGAAAGAATAGTGGAATCTAGACTAAGGGCAGAGGTCAGCATTTGTGAACAACAGTTTGGTTTCATGCCAAGAAAGAGCACCACAGTTGCAGTGTTTGCCTTGAGGATATTAATAGAGAAGTACAGAGAAGGTCAGAGGGAACGGCATTGTGCCTTTGTGGATCTGGAAAAAGCATATGGCAGGGTGCCAAGAGAAGAACTGTAGTATTGCGTGAGGAAGTCTGGAGTGGCAGAGAAGTATGTTAGAGTGGTGCAGGACATGTATGAGAGATATAAGACAGTGGTGAGGTGTGCTGTCGGCGTGACCGACGAATTCAAGGTGGAGGTGGGACTGCATCAAGGGTCAGCTCTGAGCCTCTTCTTGTTTGCTATGGTGATGGACAGTCTGACAGACGAGGTTAGGCAAGAATCACCATGGACTATGATGTTTGCAGATGACATTGTGATCTGTAGTGAGAGCAGAGAACAAGTGGAGGAAAATCTATAGAGGTGGAGGTATGCCCTGGAAAGGAGAGGAATGAAGGTTAGCCTCAGAAAATGAGAATACATGTGTGTGAATGAGAAGGACCCAGGAGGAACGGTGAGGTTACAGGGAGCAGAGATAACGAAGGTGGAGGATTTTAAGTACTTAGGCTCAATAGTCCAGAGCAATGGAGAGTGTGGAAAAGAGGTGAAGAAGCATGTGCAGGCAGGCTGGAATGGTTGGAGAAAAGTGTCCGATGTGATGTGCGATAGGAGAGTGTCAGCAAGAATGAAAGGAAAAGTGTACAAGACCGTGGTGAGGCCAGCGATGTTTGGCTTAGAAACTGTGGCGCTGAGGAAAAGACAGGAGGTAGAACTGGAGGTAGCAGAGATGAAAATGCTGAGGTTCTCTCTGGGAGTAATGAGGATGGATAGGATCAGAAATGAGTACATCAGAGGGACAGCCCATATAAGAGGTTTTGGAGACAAAGTCAGAGAGGCTAGATTGAGATGGTTTGGACATGTACAGAGGAGGGATAGTGAGTATATTGGCAGTAGGATGCTGAGGCTGGAACAACCAGGCAGAAGGCCTAGAGCAGGGATCACCAACGTGGTGCCCGTGGGCACCAGGTAGCCCGCAAGGACACTATAAGTTGCCCGCGGACCTGTTCACTGCTAGTTTTAGGACAGGCCCACAGCTCCATAGCGCCACTCTCCATTGAGCTGCATCTAATTTTTTTGAATATATTTTAAATCAAATCAATATCTTCACATAGATAAATATCATTAATTATTAATGATAACATATAATTAAAGGTAAATTGAGCAAATTTGTAATTTCAGAGGTGTGTTTTGACCTGGTAGCCCTTCGCATTAATTGGTACCCAAGAAGTAGCTCTCGGTTTCAAAAAGGTCGGTGACCCCTGGCCTAGAGGAAGACCAAAGAAGAGATTTATGGATGTGGTGAAGGAAGACATGAAGGTCGTTAGAGTCAGAGAAGAACATACAGAGGATAGGGTGAGATGGACTCTGATGATTTGCTGTGGCGACCCCTGAAGATAGCAGCCAAAAGGAGAAGAAGAAGAAGAAGAAGAATTATTCAATTTTAATATAATACAGTACATCAAATATCATTTCCAATCCACAGAAAGTCCATCACAGACTCCTAACCATCATCTCATCAGTGAGACTCTGGCCTGGTATGAAGCTCAGCATTACTCAGCATGATCAGCATCAGAGATCAGCAGCAGAATGAAGAGCTGAAGAATTGGGGCGGTGGTGGCCTGGTGGTAAAGGTGCTGGATTAATGATCCTAAGGTTGGGGGTTCAAGCCCCACTCTCAACGATTGTCACTGCTGTCCCCCCCCAGGGCACCAGGCCGGCAGTGTCTCGCACTCTCTGTTCTGAAGGTTCATGTAAAAGAACCATTGCTGACTTTCAACAAGAGGAGCTGCACAGCCGACAGCGTGTTTCTGCCTGGAAAGCTGTCCAGGGTGTACTCTGCCCTCGTCCGGAGTCAGCTAAGATGTGCACTTGCCTCCCCGCGACCCAAATTGAGATTAAGCAGATCAAAGGGGTGAACAGTGTCACGCCCTTCTAGATCGGACAGATGGTGGAAACTGCGCCTCCAGACGCTGGGGGAGTGGTCAACTTTATCCCTCACCAAGGGCCTGTGTAATGCTGTAAGTGTCGAGTTTCCGAGTAAAATGACATCTTGACGATGTCACAGCTGGGGTGAGTCTCTGTCTGTGATATTGCTTAAACCCTCCAACTCATTTCGGGGGTTTCTGTCTCTCTCGGGGGACAGCAGCATCCACGTGAGTGCTGACGCTCTGACCTGGGAGGACGCGCTGGGATTCTGTCAGGAACAGAAAAGGACTGGAATTCTGACCGTCGATTCTTCTGCCGAACAGGAAGAGTGAAGAGTGCAGTCTGTGATCGAGAGGATGGGCGTGTCCCTAGGGTCTCTGTGGGTGGATCTCGGATCGAACCTCCTCCCTGAGCCGATGATGTCTTTCCATCCGTGGCCTGCGAGGATGTAGAGACAAAGAAAGAAGCGGATCTGTCTCACTGCCCTGCTGACACACACACACACACACACACACACACACACCGCACGAGCAGGAGCTCGTCATGTGACGCACTCGACGAAACTCCGGGTCGCATGTAAACTGAAATGCTTTT